>SNQJ01S0032377.1:27137-84779 GCA_010110895.2 Picea sitchensis
TCCATCATCGCGTTCCTTTGTTTCTCGAGGGCCTCCTCGAGCAACATTTTGATAGGATCTCATGCTCCCTCATCTTTCTTTTCTTCCCCCATGGGCAGTCGTCGGGGTTTGCGAGAATGATCTTGCAAAGGTTCAACCAGATCGAGCCCCAACTCCTTATACCCCGACCTTGTTGGGGACATGCAAAGAAAGATCGAGAACGAGCAGACCGCTCTGATACCACTGATCCGGATTTATGTAGGAACATGATGAAATACAGAAATACACATAAACGCAGAGATGCAGCGGAAATAAGGCTTCATTTCATTACTAACAAATGACTGAAAAATGTTTACAGACAGAATGGAAATAAACTAGCTAGGGCACTGGTAGCTTATCTCTGAGAAGAGATGTGGCGGCTACTGGCCTCTCAACTGCCCGTTACAATGAGGCTCGAAGGCCTATATATTACTGAGAAATAATGGAAAACCCTAAACATCCAAAAACCTAACCCTAGGAGATGAAACGCCAGAATATGGGCCTCGTTGGGGTAAATTGGTACATCAATTTCTCGGGGTCGTAACTTTGGCATACTATCTTCGTTTGACGCACATGATACATCGTTAGAAAGATCTATCCGAGGACTACACTGTTGACAACGAATATCGAGTCCAAAACGGACTCATATTCGCCAAAGCATTCATGCCCAAAAAACGTCATTTAGGGCCTCAAAATAGCTCTGGAAATTCAAGACCCGAGAATCTGCTAAAAATAGTAAATTGTGCTACAATTAAGGAAACTAAAAAGCTGAAAGAAACAATGGTGTGGGTCCAAGTGGAATAGGCAGGTGGCCACCAATATCCACCTGGATCACTTTATCTACCAAAAGATCTTCTATATTGAGCTTCCATAGCTCAAAAATTTGCCCATTAAATTTTTCAATCTTTATTTTCAAATTGTTCACCTTTTATTTCAACACAAGAATCGATACCACAACACTCCCACTATAACAAGGTTTATCACAGACTCGAGCCAAACCTTTAACCACAAAGTCGTCACACTAAAGCTAATAATTGTTCTAATACCAAATGTAAGTTTTAAACACTTTACATAAATATAATGCACATATAGATTCTTAACAACAAAAAAAAACAATTGCAATCACACATACACACAAAGATTTACCCTAAAAACCCAACCGAAAAAAAATAACATGTTTTAGAGCTGCACTTCTAATTCTATTCATAATCAAACTTCATTGTTTACAATACAATATATAGGATCCCACGACATCTAGAAAAACTCTAATCCATTGACTCAGATTACACTGCAACCTTAATTCCTTAACCATAATTAGAAAATCATGGGTTGAAATACTATGTGCCACTAAACCGTCAAAGACGAAAAACCACTCTCACCAAAGGTGAAAGACCACTAAAAACTTGGCAAATAAACCCAGAAAAAAAAAAAAAAAAAAAAAAAAAAAAAANCAAAAAAAAAAAAAAAAAAAAAAAAAAAAAAAAACTTGAAGGCTCTACCCCTGAAACCCCTAATAGGGGGACCCACAATCGTGCAAAGATTATAACACATACCCAACATATTG
Organism: Picea sitchensis; assembly: GCA_010110895.2. Lineage (NCBI taxonomy): Eukaryota > Viridiplantae > Streptophyta > Pinopsida > Pinales > Pinaceae > Picea > Picea sitchensis. Next base: position 28,720 of record SNQJ01S0032377.1, read on the forward strand.
CAGACCATTCTATTTCTATTGAAACTAAAATTTAAGTTAAGAAGTGTCATAAAATACCCGCAGATATGGAGGACATGTATCGTGTTCTTTATGCTAATGCATTTGGTAGTTTGATACATGTTATGGTTTATACTAGACCAAACATTGCCCAAGCAATGGGATCCTAGAGTCGATTCATTGTTAATCTTGGACATGAACATCAGGATGCAATGAAGAGGGTCTTTAAGTATTTGCAGGGTACTTCAAAGTATTTCATTTATTATCATGGTGATATTTCAGGGACTAGCGCTTAATGGATATACTTGATTATGTGTATTCTAATTAGGCAAGGGACCTATGCTTGATCCGAATCTCGAGGGCTGAGATCTAGATGGCTTGAATGCCGAGAGAGGAGGAGCTTAGACCAGTCAATCTTTCATGAAAAGAAGCATGGATAGAAAAATGTAAATGAAGTACTCGGGAGGTGAGGCTCAAAGAAGAGTCTCACCTCTAGAAGTAATTACTAGTAAATCACTGAAAGCTAATTAATCTCACAATGAACAATAGAAAATATGAGAGAAACCAACATGAGCAACTTGATATTATGAAAAGGTTTGTTAGGCCTTTATATAGCAATACAAAATGGTCCATTGGAAAAAGTCAAAAAGAGTTCATTAAATGAGTCTATATTATTAATATAATAGATCTAACTACCCAAATAGTGGAAAATAAAACCTAATACAATAATGGAAAGAGCTCATTAAATGAGTCTCTATTATTATAATAATAGATCTAACTACCCAGCTAACTAAGCAGTGGAAAATAAAACCCAATACAATAATGGAGAGGTGGGACTCTCTTTGACCCATATGGGCAACTTGTTAGCCCAATTAGTTAATGAGGACGTGGGCATCTCCTTGATCCACATGGACAATCTATTAGCTTTATAGTTTTATGACTTTTGCATCTGAATTTAGACCATACACCCCTGAGAATTCGGATCAATGCCTATGAAGACGTTGTTTGGCTTATGAAGAAACTATGTTCAGATGTGGGAATGATAAGTCATAAAGGAATTATAGTTCATTCTTACAGTAATAATGTTATTTGTTTGGCAAAGAGCCCAGCTTTTTATGCAAAGACATTTAGCGTATTGAGATCTAATACTATTTTGTTCATGTCATGGTAAAGGATGGAAAGGTGATAGTAGACAAAGTTTGTAGAATCTTGCAAATGCATTGCGAAAGAAGATGAGTACAACTAAGTAATCTATGGACCTCACAACCCCTAGCAGTGAATTCATTGTTTGATGCATTCTCCCTTATGCTCTTACATGGTATATGATAAGTGAGAGAATGTTGGGAAATATGTGCCATACACTTTGTAATTAACGATTTTAAAAGATATCAAAACTTTTAGAGCTTTCCAACCCACATTGTGGTAGTTATCTCATACAAAACCTTTTAAGCTTTCCAACCTACATTGTGGCAGTTATCTCATGTATGATGTTATGTTTTTAAACAATAAAAATTATGTATGAAGAAAATATTTTTGTGAAAAAACAAAAATAATCCACAAAGTAATGTTTTTAATAAAATCCAAAAACCATTTCCAACATATTAAATTAAAAACCATAAATAATTTATGACTTATTTATATCTATATATTGAAAATTCAATTGGAGATATTGAAATTTATGTAAAACTTGAATGTAGATCACTCTCATTAAGAATACAACTTTATAGATATATTAATACAAGTTGTTGAATAATAAACCATAAATAATTTATGACTTATTTATATCTATATTATGAAAATTAGGTTGGAGGTATTGAAATTTAAGTAAAACTTGAATGTAGATCACTCTTAACTCTTATTAAGAGCACAACTTTATAAATATATTATGAAAATTAGGTTGGAGGTATTGAAATTTAAGTAAAACTTGAATGTAGATCACTCTTAACTCTTATTAAGAGCACAACTTTATAAATATATTAATACAAGTTGTTGAATAATAAATCATAAATAATTTATGACTAATTTATATCTATATTGAAAATTCAGTTGGAGGTATTGAAATTTATCTAAAACTTGAATGTAGATCACTCTTATTAAGGGCACAATTTTATTAATATATTAATACAGGTTGTTAAATAATATATTGATTAAATTTGAAGGCTTTTTTTTAATTCCAAAATTAAAATGGTTTGTTTATATTGAAAATTCAGTTGGAGGTATTGAAATTTATCTAAAACTTGAATGTAGATCACTCTTATTAAGGGCACAATTTTATTAATATATTAATACAGGTTGTTAAATAATATATTGATTAAATTTGAAGGCTTTTTTTTTAATTCCAAAATTAGAATGGTTTGTTTGTTGAAATGTATCCTTATTCTTCTCTCGTCTATTAAAGTAAGAAGATTATTCTACACTTTTACATCCTTTAAACTATTAATAAAAAAACCATTAAACCGAGAATCCAAGAATTTAGTCACTACTACCGACATATTGTGAATCACCTGTCCCATTCATAATCGGCATATGTTTTTTTGGTAGAAACCCCTTACTCCACTCCTAATGTGACTAGAATGTTCCTACAATTCCCTAGACTCTGTAGTCAAAACACAACTACACCTAGATTTCTCTGATTCGACATTGTAATAGATACCTCCCCACTATTTTTCCATTTAAAGCTCAGCATCCCACTTGTTCCAATTTCAACCTTGACTTCAATTTCTTGAGCATCCCACTTAATCCTATTTCATCCTTGACCCCAATTCATGCAGGTCTTTCACTGCGGAAACAACACTGTTTTTCCTTGCTGCCCGCCCACTGTGTGAGTAGCCATCGAAATCACTGGCTCTCACAGAAATGTTTCATAAGGAAATCCAAGTGATTTTGATCGCTGAGTTGCAGTAGGCGAACTAATTTTAACTGCAATCATTTTTTTTTATATAAGTGAATGGTCTTAAATATCCGCAATGTCCATTAAGATCCTGTTTCATAAATGCTTATCTGAAATTACAGGTTTCCACATTTAATCATATTGCTGCAAAATCTTTTTTGTAGCATTGTCGTAATGCTGCAAAAAACTTTTAATCATAATGCTCTTCTTTTGCTACATTATAAATGCTTGTTTAACTCACCATACAATGGTCTTAAATATCAGAAATGTCCATTAAAATCCTATCTATCTTATAAATGCTTCCTTGATTTGAAAATACAAGTTTCCAGTTAATCAGCAAAAGCTAAAAACTTCTACTCATAATGCTGTCATAATGCTGCAAAAAAGAAGTCTTTTGCCCCATTATAAATGCTTGTTTGACTCACCATTCATTTTGAAAACCTTGACCATTTCGATAATTATAGCTTCAACCCTTAAAAGTGTTTTAACATTTTTAATTGTTTTTATTGATAAATAGAGAATCTATGGTTGGATTGATACAGAAGAGCTCACACCAACATCTATGAGTGAATAAAAAATAAATACGATTTAAAATATGTATATATAAATATATGACATATTACGTATTGTTTTGAAATGGTTTTGTACAGTAAAATTAATGGAACAGTAATCGCAATAATAGTCTACCCTACGCAGCCTTCATGGAAAATTAATTCCAATAGTCATCTGCTGCCCTACACAGACTCAGAGTAAACTTCCATCCCTGCCCAAATACCTACTAATCAATATCTGAGAACTAATAATTAATATCTGAGAATTACTGTCACGAGATGTTTACGAGGCGTGTTCCTGCACCGCGTCCTTTCATGACATGTTGGCGAAGACCGTGCATATGTATATTTCCAAGGTAATTTTTCCATTCGATCTTCTTAACATCAAACCCGAAACTCTCTTTTTCCTCCTCAGAAAGCTCTTGGAACAACTTCTCCAAGTTTGAGATATCAAATCTGGACAAACATAAAAAAAGGCATGTTTATTTTATATATATTTGCAGAGTATACCAGTTGGATCGAGCGCTTAGTTTAACTAGCTTAACAGCAACAGCAAATCATATTTTCCACAACTCACATTCCTTTGTAGAATAAGTATGGCTCGTATATCTTGGCCATGTATTTGAATTGCTCTATTGATTTCATGGAAATGATTTTCTGCCTTTGTGACATAGTTTCAGGAATGTCCAAAGCTTGATCACAGAAATCCTCCATGGTTGGAATGTAGGTCATTTCCTTGAGCAATCCCATCGACTCTCCTTTGTTATCAAAGTATGGATTGCATCTAAAATGCTCAAATATTATTTTCATAGTTTCATGCAATCTTATGGGATTTGCAATGGAAGAAGCAACGTGATAGATCTTGAAGCCAGGTTTTCCAGCATGCTTTGCTATGGCTGCTAAAGTTGCATTTACAACCATGTCTGCAGGCACCTGAAATTTCAATTCAAAACGAACGTATTTATGAAATATGCAAGTATTTATGGATGATAAAATATTTGTCTACATTGTGCTATATAATTACTAACCAGATCGATTGGAGTATATGGATCGGCCAACAGGCAAGATAGTTGACCTTTTCCATAGTGTGTAATGATTGGATCAAGCATTCTGCAATTGGAATTTCCGATTTAACTCCTGTTATATAATGTTGATAATCGATGAGATTGGGCAAATTATTCTACTTACCGATGTCCTTCTATCCATCCAGGAAAAGGTTGACTGTATGTGCTTTCAATGGCACTGGGACGAACAATGACAACCGGTAAATCTTCCCTGCCATTACCTAGTAGCATCTCAGCCATTGCCTTTGTGAAAACGTAGGTATCCTGCCATCCGTGTGCTCTTGCCCTGAACAAGATATTGTAGCAAAACCGCCATGAATATAGTTTAACTGTACTAGAAATTATCGTAAAGCTGTGTGCCAAAGAAAAAAATAATATAGGGCAATATTCATAGTATCACGAGAATCTTAATGGCACCTTTCAATGCCCAAATCTTTCATCCTTTGAGCAATTTTCTTTTGAGAATCTATTCTCTTGTTCGACTTGTAGTTCTGTAAATTCAAATATTCCTTCTCAAAACCTTCGATAGCTTTGTTTGCTAAATGAAATTCAGCTTGGATGTCCAGGGATGAAGTAGATTCTGCTTTCTCCTTAGCTATACTGTACCCCATCCGAAAAGGCTTCTCTAGTGCTCGGCCTTGATTTTGCCCGTTTACATATGCTGGTTTGAAAAAAAACTGTAAATTAAACTAAATTAAATGGATAAACCATAAAATTGTGTTAGCTAAACGTTCAATTTTTTAGGTTTTTTTGGTAATATAAATTTGGACAAAATTCTTATTTTTTATTGTTTAAATTGTATTTCTGAATGTATAAATAAATTCAGTGTTCTAAAAAATCTAGAACATTCTTATTATTTAAACTTAGCCACTCAAATTTACAGATACAATCACTCATCTATACAAAATCAAACAAAAAAATTACATACAAAATCAAACAAAAAAAATTACAGAAAAACATTTAAAAATAAAACATTTAAACTACTAAAAAAAACCTATGCAAAACCTCATTGCATACATAATTAAAATATTTGCATACCTAATCAAAATATTTGCATGGCAAGGATGAGATCAATGAGTTACCGGTAGAAAAAACCATGCAGAACCTCCCTGCATACCAAATTAAAATATTTACATGTCAAGGATGAAATCGATGAGTTACCGGTAGACAGATGCATGAAGAGTTGGACCTTTTCACAGCATTTGCCAAACTGTAAAAGACGATAAACTCCTTTTGTGTTGGTTTCTAGGGCGACGTCATACCTGGAACATAGGATAATCAATATGCAGCATAATTATAAAAGTTCAACGTTTTTGCCCTTTCGGTTGCAGACAATAACAATGGTAGTTTTGGATCAAAAATCGGTATAAAGTAAAATTTAATCTACAATTTCTTGAGATTTTGAATAAAAATTGCACTGTCAAACAAAAACCGTGAGAATCATCTACCCAACACCTGAGAAACCTGAATGTAGTTTTTGATTCAACATAAATTATTGAAATCTTTTCTGTATTTAAATCACACAAAACCTTTCATCGAATGTTGTATTGGCCGCCGAACTAACAATGATGTCTACTTCCTTTATGATCACATTGGCGATATCTTCTTCTAGTCCAAGACTAGGTTGCGTCATATCGCCAGCTACAGGAACCAGTCTTTTCAACATGAATTTCTCGAATTCATTTCCATATTTTTCTCGTAAACCCTTGAATAACTCGGTATTGATAACCTAACATTAAAAACCATTAAATTATAAGAAAGAGACAATGACATAGCACAAATCTGTTTTAGAATTTCGTTGCCTACATTATCTAAGTTAATTGGTACATATTCATTTTAATTTTGGATGAAATAAATATTGAGATGGATCAAACATTCATGGATTTATGCTTGTTTGTGTTAGTATTATTATAATTTACATTTTACAACTTAGTTTTAAGTTAATTTATTGTATTAAAGGTAAATAAATATATCTACAATCTACATTGATGTGTTAAATACAGTACATTAATAATTAGATTAATATGTTATTCATTTTCTGAAGTATTTTGACAGTTGGTTTTTTACTGTAATTCTTTTTTTAGTATAGAGATTGATTTTGGTATTTTGAAAATAGTGTAAACTTCTATTTTTTAGTTTTTTTTGGTAATTTTTCTAGTTTGATTTTGTTCTTCAAATGGGTGAGGAATGGTTGGATTTGCACATTTGAGTGGTTAAGTTTGTATAATAGGAATGCTCCAGAGATTTTTCAGCACCTTGAAGCCATTTATACATTCAGAAATATATTTTAAACAAAAAATAACAATACATACATTGTGGGATGAAATCCTGCCAAAAAATCAAAAAGTAAAATGTTTAGTCATAGTCCTTTTGAAATAGCATACTCTAGTTTATGTAATAGTTGTATGGTAATATTATGTCAACTGATGTAAAAACTCATGTTTTTAGAGCTTATAGTCTATGTAATAGTGGTATGGTAGTATTATATCAACTGATGTAAAAGCTCATGTTTTTAGAGCTCAGACATTTTAGACAATATCAAAGTTTTTGTTTTTGTTGAGATGATGTATGATTAATAGTTATAGTCATGTCACATGACTCTTTATGTACTAGAAAGTTTTTTTTCATTCAATATAAATAACATTAACACTGTTTTGTTAGATTGAAAAAAAAAATAAAAAAAAATACTATATTAATAATTAAGTTGAAAAACAAAAACTAAAAAATAATTTATCATATTAATAATAAAATAAAATAAATTTATGTGTAAGGAAAGTGGAGCATGAAATGCACTTTTAATATACTGGGGTACTCTGTTATGTGAGGGTACTGTCCTACCATACTGATCAACCTTCTAAAATTAACACATTTTGAATCACATTTCATTTAAGAGATAGCTAATACTAAGCACAGTGGCTAATTCGCTGTTGAGAATGCGTGCTTGTAATATACTGAGAATGTATGATTCCAATATAAAATGTTTGTGGTAATTAGTGTGTGGTAATATGAAAAGTTTGGTTGCATTAAGTTGATAAATGCAATATACTGAGAATGTATGATTCCAATATAAAATGTTTGTGGTAATTAGTGTGTGGTAATATGAAAAGTTTGGTTGCATTAAGTTGATAAATGGAACGTGGCAATTACATATCCTTACAGTAATTTTTTTAATGTGATTTGATAAATGTTAAAAAATAAAGTTATAAACAATAAATCTGATCCATTGATTTTGAAGGACGACATGCTCATATATATATATATATATATGAATCCTGTGGCATCTACACTATTGGATATCTGCACTAGCTGTGCCATATATATCCTGGACTGAGTGCTTATTGGTTTATTGGTTGCCCTCCACTAACAGGGCGGCAGAGAATACATCAAGGTCAGGACTTCTCTTACCTCATTCTTCAATCTCTTTAATGCAGACGCAGAATCGTCGGCCCTGATTATCAAAAACAGCTTTCCTACGTCTGGTTGCATCCTTAATATTTTCTCTATCAGCACTGCAGATATGTAAAACACGCGGTGATCATGTGATTGCAAGCTTAAGGTCTACTGGATATACAATAGAAGAATAAATAATAACCGAAGGTAGCTTTTCTTCACCTTTGGCGACAAAACCCGTGGCACCAGTGATGAGAAAGTTCTTCTCCTTCATGAAATCTACAATTCCAAGACCCTTGAATGGAGCTATAGCAGAGACATTCTCCATCGTTTCCACACTGCTACATTCTGCCTCCAGTAATACTTCTGAAGTGCATGCTCCATTTATGGCACTGACCAGCGGTAACTCGTCCGAAGCTTGTCTTCGGTAGCAACATCGGGTAGATGTTGATTTCTGACCTCCCCCATATCCTTTCCTGTGGCCGCTTATTAGTACAGAACGGGGAAGACACCGAGAGACTGCAACAGTCCGTTTGATTGGGAGGAGAAATTCGATTTTCTTATCGAAATAATTCGCAGATGAAAAATCCAAAGAATTCTTTGGATGCAGAACTACCTGTGATGTGGCCATGACAGATTGCATAGTATTAGACAGACAGAACTCGATGGATAATGTGTCGAACACTACAAACTTGAAAATCCCGAGGCTGTATCTCGTGTAGGTGGAACAAATGTGGCCGACTTTGCAGAATGTGGAAGTTTGCAGTTTGCAAGCATTGGTGAGACATAAATAGATGCCAGGGAATCCTGCTTCAGAGTTCTCATAAACAGATATAGAACACTGATACATCTGCATGAATGTGCTTCGCCTTTGTCAGATGATTGTACGACCTGAATTGATTTATCTACACCAACTCTCTTAACCGGGCTCCTCCCCATTAAGACTGATTACGATTTCAATTCCAGATGGAGGGATGGGACTTCGGCCGCTTTCACATGTTGGTGACATCTATAGGCAAAACTGGCCAATATCGACCTTGCTACAAAGCATTAATGTTGCGGCGGCGGGCGCTGCGAGTGGTGTATATGCCGTCTCCGATCTGAATGATTTTAGTCCACTTACTGTTCTGTATAGGCCGTCTCCGATCTTATGGGCATTCAGATGGCAATGTGCTCACTGCTAGTGCTGAGCGTTTGTCAGATGATTGTACGACTTGAATTGATGAATCTACAACAACCATGAACAACCCTCTTAACCACGCTCCCCGTCCAGATCGATTACGCTTTCAATTCCCATTCGAGGGATGGGAATTCGGCTTTGACATAAATAGTAAGTTAACTAAGCAGCGAACATAGAACATACTCGTTTTTCAGTTAAAAAAATGGGTTTGAATCCTGTCAGATTTTCATAGGTAGTTTGAGTTTTGTATGGATCAAAGTTTTATGCAATTTAGGGTTTTATCTAAATTATGCAATTTAGGGTTTTGTCTCATTTTAAATCAACTCAAATGCTTAAAAAATCTATCAAACTTCTGAATTGAGCTAAAATTTAAAATAAAATCACCAAAAAAACCTACCTAAAAAATAACTATAGAACAAAGATTACTCCCCCTTTAACCCACTCCTTAACATAATACCAAACATCTATATACAAAGAGAAATAGTTTTAGTCCACGTACTGTGAATTATGGGTAATCTAAAGCGACGGTGCACCTTTGTAGTCTTGGACAATGAATACCAATTAAGAGAATTGTTGAACCATTAAGGCTCTTCGTTCTTCAAGATTTCAAGGGTCTCTTTCGTAGTACGAATGTTGCAGAATGACACTATCACTCGCACATGTCTGATGCAAAGACATCAGGATAGTTAAATATGGATGTCAACTTTGCCGATAAATTTTCCACAAGTCAGCAAGCTGTCGGCCACTCCGACAAAGGGGCCAGAAAGTAGAAATTGCTTGGCGAGGGTTTTGCACAGATCAGCGAGTTGTCCATCCTGGACAAGTGGCTCGCCCACCCCTGCCTCGGAGTCTATCTCTTGGGAAAAGTTTAGCAATGGGCAATCCCAATCGAGCAGTCCTTCTTCTTCAGTTTAGAAATGGGCAATCCCAATTTAGCGGTTATTCAGTTTAAATGTGTTTAGTTTTAGTTTTTTATGTGTATATTTTTTGGGGATATTTATCAGAGATTTGGTGAGATATTGTTGGATCTGTAGATTTGAGTGGTTAAATTTGTATAATCCAAGTGTTTCAAGATTTTTGTAACATCTTTAATTTAGTTTTACACTTAGAAATGCAATTTAAATAACAAAAAAGATCTGTAAATTTGAGTGGTTAAATCTGTATAATCCAAATGCTCCAAAACTTTTGCAGTACCTTGAATCTAATTCTATATTTAAAAATGCAATTTAAATAACAAAAAATTATGATTTAGTGGGAATTATATTGCTTAATTCTAAAAAAGAAACAGTTAAACAACTAAACAAGATCTATATAGTGGAATATGGTGTTAGGGTTTTATAGGAGGCGAAGAATTTTTTGAGGTTTTGGAAGTACTTTGAAAATAGTGTACGATGATCTAGTATATTATATAGAGGATAAATTGGATGAGGTGCAAATTTTCCATGACTGGGCTTTCCATCAATTGTCCCATGCAAAACTGACAGATCAAGAGTTATCATTCTACGCGGAAGGTGATGATCATTTGAGGGAGAATCAACCTACAATAAATCATAGAGAGCCCTTGATTACATTGTGGTTGAAGGATCGAGACAATGGGGATCGAGACATTGTATGTAAACCCTTTTGAAGCTATGGTATTGGAAAAGGTGATTTTCATTGACTTTCACCTTCAAACATTTATCCTTCTCGTTCTACTTCATGCCTTGTCCTAGCCCTCTATCTACACTAAATTTAAATTTGGTACCAATAGAGAAGGATTTGATGGTGAGGTCCTTGACACCATTGAGAGTGGGAAAGAGTTTGTATGAAAAGCTTGATCTAGGTCTATTTTATGAAGTAGAACACCAACTTGTTGATAGGGAAAGAATTTCCTTTTTGTCAATAGTAGGGGTTCTCTTCAATGAAAGGTTCTAATTAGACTTCATATTGTTTGAAATAGGGAACCCATATGGATTTTGGCCCAACAACTTTCACTCATTTGGGTTTTACTATTTATGTTTTGGTTCACCTTCTAATCTCCAATCTAATATGCAAAATGAAAAATTGATTTTATATGAAAATGCAAATATATTCTAAATGCCTAGCTATGAGCTAACAATTGAGAATTGTGAACACATAAATAATTGCATTTCTACAATTTCTTTCAAAAAATAGTTAATGAGTAAACAATGTAAAAATACAAGTCGCTAGTTATTAATTAAGAATAGTTTATAGTTAAACAAATGAAACAGTTTCATATTTATAGGTTATAGTTAAATAGCTGAGAGATAAATAGAAACAAGATTGCATCATAAATTAGAGAAAATTCTACACATTAAGAAGCAGTCTCATAACAAATCTAATAGTAGAAAGCAACATAAAGAATTACATATACATTACAACATCATAATCATAGTTTCTCTCTCAATAACTTGGCTAACAATGGCTTCTCCTCATTGATTCTCTAACGAAGTTTACAAATTTGCATAAGAAAAGGCCCATTCCCTTATGCAATGTTACATTTATAGATTTCTTCAAAAGTGATTACTTCCTTGAGGTGTCTCTTGGCCTTTTAATTTCCAAAATACAAAATTATTGTATTTATTTATTAAAAAAAACTAAATTCTTCCCTCAAATTTATCCTAGAAATATTGAGTCCAAACTTCATAAGCTGACAATAATCTAGGCTCAAGGGTTAACTCAAGGAATCATGAGTCGGACATGGGATCTCTCCCCCAAAGTTGGGGAGGTCATGGGTTCGACTCTCTTGATCCCCTCGAGGTTAAGCTTTGTTATTAGGGCCAATGGTTTACCCCATTTATCATCCATGGATCATGGGGAAGTACTATGAGGGTTTTCCATGAGATCTTTTCCTTGGAATAAAGATAACTATAATCCAATAGATCATGGAAAATTCAATTTTTAAATGCCACCTCATACATAATTAAATCTCAAGATATTAGCTTCAATCCTTTTTGCAAGGTATTAATAAATGAATTGATTAATTTAATTTCTTTTGAAGGGATTGAAATCTACTCTTTCAACATAGACTTGGTGTTGGGCACAGACCTATTTTGAGAAAAAAGGTTATGTTGGGTGCAGGCCTATTTTTGGAGAAGAATGGATGGCAAGAAAGCAGGATGCAAGAGGAAAAGCAACGTGCAAGAGGAAAAACAACAAGCAAGAGGAGAAGCAACGTGGCGAGAAGGAAGGCAAACCTAACCATGATAGGGTTAGGGTTTTTTACAAAGGTTGTAATGGCTATAGGCCAATAGAGTAGTATAAATAAAGACCTAAGAGGTCTAGGTTAGGGGTTGAGAAAAAATTTGTTCAATTGAGTTCGATTATTGTTGATGAGTTGATGAAGGTTATTATCGTAATAAGGTTGTCGAAGAGTCAAGTAAGCTAGATTTTGAGGGTTAGATCACAGGATGAGGAGCCTAGTGTGATCTAGTCTGCCTCACAGAGGTTGCAACAGACTCAATAAAAGAGAAGAAAAGCCAAATCTTTGTGGACATAGCCCAGGAGGGGGTGAACCACGGTAAAACTTGTGTTCCATGTGATGTTTCTTAAATGTTTACTTTATGTCAATGATTAGTTATGAATGAATGGTTGAGCTAGATGTATTAGCTTGCATGCATGCCTAAGGCAAAAGATGAATGAATCTTAGAAATACTTAAATCATTAGTAAGAGTAATGCATGAAGAAGGAAGAACCACCCCACAGATCCCCACTCAAAACTATATTGCAAACACATGAGTATTGCAGTCGCCCATAAAGTTATCTTGGGTGAGACTGTGCGGTGCACTTTGTGGGTAGCGTTGCCTTCTGGTTTACCAGGAGGGTCGATAGTTTTAGAGGGTTTTGTTGGAAACCTGTTGAGATCCGAACCTGGGTCAGCCCAAGAAGTGAAAAAAAGATGTAAACCACACTTGGTAACATTTGGAGTTGTTTCTATGACTACTTTATCCATCTTGATATTATCTTCCAGATTTTCCATGTGTTACTCTATTGTTATGGGTGTAGTTTATTCACCCAGAGAAGAAATATGGCATCTTTGGATCACTCTCTTAGATGCTTCAAATAGGTGGTGGATCTTGCTAAATGTTCCTTCTATACTAATCTCGAACTTTATGCGTATTGACTTCTAGTTTTCCAATGCCCCTAAAGTACATCGAATCTCTTTCTTGTTCATTATGGGTAGATATTCAAGAGATTATTTTTCCTCCTCCCACCACTTTCTCAATTTATCAAATATACTCTAATTTTTCTCTTGTTATTCCTTCTTCACCTTTACTTTATTAGAAAAAGTGACAAGTTGTGAAGAACAATCATGTAAGTTATTTTCTGCATAAATGACATTTATTAAGAAAGATGGCATGAATAATGTTGGGTGAATGTCCTAAGTAGGGTCCTTTGCTTTGGAAATGGAATCATTAATTGTGGAAAATAAGATGCTTAACCAATTGAAGATCTTCCCAACTTTTGCTACTTGATAAATTGGTGGAATCTAGGACTCCTATAATTGTGTGGCATATTTCTCTCCATACAATCTACTTGTACATGTCACTGCATATATTTAAGGCAATTTGAGGTATGAGGTGGGATAAACACCATTTGTTCATGATCTGAATTGCTTTTCCTTAATCCACCACGTTTTAAATATTTCATGATAATCCTTATCTTTTGTGAGTTGTTTTACCCATTCATTTGTCAAACTGACCTCCGCATTTGGAAATTTATAATATTTGTCAAAACTTGAAGGATGGAAGGAAGCTACGGCCTTTCCATTATCATCTTTTATCAACCTTTTGTCAATATCTATGTGATTTATCAACCATGAAACTACCTTTGCAACTGGAATCAAAGATAGTTTGGTAGTGTAAGACAACAGACCCCCTAATCCTTACTTAGGTTGATGGGGTGTTGAAATTCATCTTCCACTTCGTGCATTATCTCTATAATAAAACCTCAAAGGTGGATTCAGCTTGATGAGAGCTTTCCAATGACTATACCCATGCTCAAAACCAACCTCTAGATCCAAGGATACAACCTCTCAAATTTCTCGAGCTCTCATGGTCAAAATCCACCTCACTGCCACGTGGAATCCACATTGCACCTTGTCACTCATGCCATCCGTCGTGGCACCTACTTAAATTGTCATTTAGGGGTTTTCTACCCACACAAGCTTAATTTTGTCGTCATCTTTGCTCTGATGGAGCTCCAAATACTCATTCCTAAAATTTCTGATGACGATCCACCTATCAGGCCCCCTCCTATATTTGACGATCCTTGGTCCAAGCATCCAACAACTCTGGTTGTGTTAGCGATACTAACTAGCATAAAGGTTAACGTCCAAGTCTTTGACGTTCCTCACGGTGTCGGGACGGGACCCACAAGGATCCATGGTTGATATTTTATCTCACGCATCCATTGATCAATGGTTGTCATTAGCCCCCACATCTCGTCGTCGTCGACACTTTCCTTCTTCCCAACCTCTGGTCTAGACCCAGTTCTCTCCGATGAAGGACTAGGATTTGTTAGCATCTAGATCCCATGACCTAGGTTAAAATTGAGTTCATAAGGTTTCACAGCCTTCTTCTAGATGACCCTTGTCTATTGACCACTCCCATAGTGACGCATGTCACCCCTAGGGTACACTGGTTGTCGATTTAAAAAGCCACATCATCACTCTCTCTTATAGTTTAAGTGGGGTTTGTTGAATATCTACAACTAAGGTTTACTCTTGTTTAAGCGTTGATCAGAATATCTTGTCGACTCTTGTGCCTTATCATCATCAACACTTCCTGGATTGACTTTGACTTCCCAACTCTTTGACCTCTGACGACGATGCACATATCATCGACAACACAAATATCACCTTCATTACCTTAAACGGATCGATGATTGTCGTTCTTTCTTAGGGTCTTTATCATCGTCAAACCTCTTTAGACTATTCCTTGTCTTATCTGACATTCTCTCCCAAGGACGACGTGAACAGAATCAATGGTACAGATATCATTGGTTCTCTCTTTGACAGATCAACAATTATTTTCTCCTCTAAGGGTTTCATTGTCATCATCGTCGAAACTATTGTTCCCTCTTGGTATGTCTTAGGACTTAGTCTCCCGATGACAATGCCTTCTCAATGAAGGGTCAAGATCTACTTCTGGCATATCAACAGATCTCGTCCCATCTTAGGGTTCTTTTCATCGTTGGGGCTCCCTTTCTAACTATTGATCTATGTAAGGACTCATTCCTTGACGAACGGTCCAAATCTTTTCATCATGTTGAATCAACGATTGTCGTTTGATCTAGAATTCCTTTGTCATCGATGGAGCCCCTTGCTCTAAGGCTTGGTAACTTCCTCGACTTTCCCTTCTTGATCCAGGTGGATATCGATGGCCACCCACCTATTCCAACTGGCTCAAAACAGTCTTCTGGCAATTTACTATCTTTAGCAGTTTTTCAGTTCTTAAACTTTCGAGGCCATTTTGAGGGCCTAAATGAAATTTCTTCATGATCGAGAAACTCAATGATTGTTGAAGGCTCTTATTGAGTCCCCAAAATGAATATCCTCGTCTATACCTTTCCAACTAGCTATCGTGCACCCAAAATGAAGATCATATGCCAAAGTTATGCCCCTTGGAAGTTGATACACCAAACTACCCAAAACAGGGTCCACAAAACTGTTAGCTTTTCATCTTCTAGGGTTAAGGTTTTGGATTTTATTTATGTTAAAAAGGCCTTTGGAGCCTCATTGTAATATGATCATCTTCAGGCAAATGTGAGTAGTCGTCACATCTCTTCTCAGAGATAAGCTGTCACCATTCTTGTGAGTCTTTTACTCTGTATTTCTATAGTTTTGTACATTTCGCTCATTCATAGAAATTGTGTATTACCATATCTCTGTGTCTATGGTTATATCTCTAATACATATCTATTATATTATTGGATATATGATATATCTCTGTACATTTCTTTATTATATCTCCACTCTCATTTCGTACCGAAAATAATCTGGATCAGTGGTATCAGAGCAGGCTTCTCTTGATCGTTTTCCAGTGCATGTCCCCGACGAGGTCCGAGTATAGCAAGTTGGGTCTTGTGCTTGTCTCTCTTGAGGAAAATCACTCTCTCATGCCAAAGAAACCCTCCATGGTGGAAGAAAAGAAAAACGACAGAGCAGAAAATTCTATTAATCTCTTGCTTGAACAAGCTCTCATGCGACAGATGGACGAAATGATTGAGAATTTTGCACACATCCTTCAACACCTGCCAATAACAACAAACACATATTCATCAAGCGACCATTTTGAAAGCACCTCTCCTTTCAAGGTACAGGTTAATTTTGATATTCCCATATTTGAAGGTCAGATAGATGCAGATGCCCTAGAAAAATGTTTAAATATGATAGAAGGTTATTTCTTTGTTCACAATTTTTCCTACAGGGAAAATATCACCTTCGCACTCCTTAAGGCTCTCCCCCATGTCAAACATTGGTGGTAAAATTACTGGGAGAAAATTTCCACAGAGGAGTCTAGAATATATGGGTTTGAGCCCACTTGGTATTTTTTAGTGGATGTGATCAAGGATCAATATTACCCTATTGGTAACTATGACGACCAGTACATGAGATGGACCACACTGCCTCAAGAGAGGGGCCAAGAAGTGTCGGAGTTCACCAATACCTTCCATACCTTGTGCACCAAGCTGGGTATCAAATATTTTGAGCGACATTTGGCTCTATAATACCATGGGACTCTACACAGGTACATCCAAACTGAAATGGAGTTTCTAGACATCTCATCGTTGGGAGTTGCTTATCTTTATGCTGTCAAAATTGAGCATAAATTTAGGCACTAGAACAAATGAGAGTTTGGGTCTACAAATATGAAAAAAACAAAATATGATAAAGACGACCCTAACAAACAACCTCCTGAAAACTAGTCTAAGCCATAGGAAAAGAAGGGTCACGAAAAGACGAAGGACACTGGAAAGTGATGTGATTTCCACAAAATCCCCTGGCACAACACCGATGAATGTCACTCAAAACAATCATTAGTGGTCGAGATCAAACAAAATTATATGAACCCAGATTCAGAAAATAATGGGAGAAGACAAATCATCGACACAGACCCCACTGCTACTGTCACAGCTGCAACAATTCAACCAGAAGAATCAACAGATCCTGAATATGGGGAGCGCCTCTTCCATTTACAGATGTGGGTGAAGGGGACCCGTTGCATTTCATTGTTGATAGCGGAAGCCAGAAAAACCTCATCTTAACAGAGGTCTTCAAATAGTTGGGATTGTCTTCCACACCACATCCGCATCCATACAACATCACGTGGCTTCGCCAGGGACGAGATCTTCGTTTCAGCTTGCAGTGTCGATTTTCATACAACATCCAGCCCTTCAAGGATGAGATAGTATGTGATGTTTCCCTGCTGGATGTCTGTGGTGTTCTTTTGGGCCAGCCATATATGTGGAAGCGCCATGTTATTTATGAGTCTCGACCCCATAATGTCATTGTTACTCTGGGGCGGTCATCTCTTCAGGATACCAGAGGTATTTCCAACTACTGTCCCACCTAAACAATGTCGTAAGGTAGTGTCTCATACTACAAAATTCAGCTTCTTCACAATCTGTTCAAAAGGTGAACATAAGGACATTGCAACAACTGTAGACTCAATCCAAGCACCTTCTATCCAACAGAAACAGGTCGAAAATATTGAAGAAAGCACAAATATTCCTTCTACACACAATCATATCATGTAGCCAGAATGGTTACAAAGTTCCAACCCTTCAAACATCAGGTTCTCAACAACCTTCCACAAGCCAAGCAATGCAACTTCTCCAGCAAGTCAAGCAACTCACGTTCAAATTCAACAAATGCTTCCCCCTCTCCCCCGAGAACTCAACGCAATGGGGACCATTGCTTCCTAAGGAGGGAGGATTGATCCAGGTGGATATCAATGGCCACCCACCTATTCCAACTGACTCAAAACAATCTTCTGGAAATTTACTAGTTTTAGCAATTTTTCAGTTCCTAAACTTTCGGGGCCATTTTGAAGGCCTAAATGAAGTTTCTTCACGATCGGGCACCTCAAGGATAGCCAAAGGCTCTAATTAAGCCCCCAAAATGAATCTCCTCGTCGATATCTTTCCAACGAGCTATCGCTCACCCCAAACGAAGATCATATGCCAAATTTACGCCCCTGGGAAGTTGATACACCAAACTACCCAAAACGGGGTCCACAAAACTATTGGCTTTTCATCTTCCAGGGTTAGGGTTTTGGATTTTCTTTATGTTAAAAATGTCTTTGGAGCCTCATTTTAATATGATCATCTTCTTGTGAATGTGATTAGACTTCACATCTCTTCTTAGAGATATGCTCCAACCATTTTAGCGAGTCTTTCACTCTGTATTTCTACAATTTTGTACATTTCGCTCACTAATAGAAATTGTGTATTACGATATCTCTGTGTTTATGTCTATATCTATGATAAATATTTGTTATATTATTGGATATCTGATATATCTTTGTACATTTCTTTATTATATCTTTGCTCTCATTTCGTGCCAAAAATAATCTGGATCACTTCTGGCAAAGGGTTGCGATTTACTCACCCCTCAAATCAATGGTTAAGATCATCCCCAAATAAAATGCAAGGATTTCTACACGAAAATGTTCCGGACTTGAACTTAATCATTCAATGAGTTATATCTAGAACTTATGGTTATTTTGTAATGTTCCCCTCCAATTGATGACTCATTAGCCTACATGACTCCTGTAGGCTATAGTCAACAAAGAAAAGGGGAGTCAAAGTATAAAAACCTAAAGAGATATTAAATAAAATAAATAATTATATTTTAATCAAGTGGGGGTTTGATTTGATCAAGGAGGAAGATCTAGAACAATCATAGAATACGAATAAATAGAAGGGGAGCCTGCCTCTTTGGGCATTATGATTTGATATATTATTGAGTGCTCTTGTGGCCAGTGTTTTTGTTAGGGTTTTAGGAAAAACCCTTCTAGTGCAGGTTTAGTTTCGGTTGTGCAATACCCATCCTAGCTAGACAAAGGAGAGTTCATTTGGAGTCTTTGTCTTGTGGTATTTTCTGAAAATATTGAAGTATACCAGTGGGAACATGATGTTTCAATAGCCTGTCTCGGGAGGAGATAACCAACAGTGTCTCCTGAGTGTTGAAAGTCTCACACATGGGTATTTTAAGGCATACCCATGGGTTGTGAAGGGGTTGTCCCATGAGTACTAGCGTGGCGCCTAGCAGGTGTCCCGCGAGTACCCCTGTAGGTGGGGTTTTTACAATAGATTAGGACCGAAATGTCTGTGTGGAGATACGAAGTTTTACGGAGGGTGATATACAGTACCATAGTTATTGGAGCAGAGTAGTGGGAGGCTTGGAGAGCCTCAGTTTCTATGTTGGCATCATACCAGGTTTTCTTGTTTGTTTTGTAGCAGATTGTGTAGCTTCCTAACAACCAATAGTTTATATTCCTAGTCTTGTTCTACAATTATTTTTACAACCACTAGAGATATTTGTATTGTTGTTCCCATTCATAATAACATGTCATATTATTCTGCTTTATTTATGTGTGTTTGTCATGTGTTTGATAATATTCCTCATTGAAAAAATTATTGTAAGGTTTTAATATCATTTTCACATAGGAAGAATTAATAATTTGGGTCAAGGATATTATAGTGGTATCAGAGCTAGTGATTTTTCCAGCCTGTAATGCCGAGGAAGAAGGGGGGTGGAGGAAAACCCTCTAAAAAATCATCGAAGAGGTAGTCAGAAGAAATCCTATCATAATCAAAACTAGAAGGAAGCATGGGAAACCAGGGTGAAAACAAAGTTCAACAATTGCTGGAATCTATAGTTGCAGGAAAACTACAAATGACTTCTATCCAACAACAGACAACACAACTCATTCAAATCCAAGGAGGCTACAATGAGAACTGGAAAGAGGGAATTCAACAAAGTAGTAGGGCCCATATGAAGAATAACAACACTCATATTCCAATACAGAGTGTCTCACTGACAGGTAGCAATAAAATAACAAGGCCATCATTACCCCAATTTCTTAAGGAGCAACAGACAGAAGTTCTAGAACAACAAAACCAAGATAGTGATCCCTTTAAGGGTTATGAAGAGTACCTAGCCACACCAAAAGGTTTTCAGGCAACATTTTCTTTCCAAGAATATTACAATGCTAAATATAGGAACAAACCAAGGGAATGGAAAAAAGTAGTGCAGTACAGGAAAAACTGTGATCTTATGCGCAGGGTGGGCAGGTTAACTATTCCCTCTTTCGATGGATCAACTAAGAGTTCAGCTAGCGCTTGGGTTCAGAATATGGACACTTACCTCCAGCTCAACCCAATGACCGAGGCAGAGGCAATCAAGATTTCCACCTTACATTTGGATGGGGAGGATCATGAATGGTGGCATCATGGGTTGGTCACCCTTGGGCATGCTAACATTGCATCATATGTAGAATTAACCCAGAGGATGATGAACAAGTTCGAAAGGAAGGATCCTGAAATTCATTTCAGGGAGTTGGCCCAATTGAGATAGAAAGGTACACCAGAGGAATTTATCACAGAGTTTCATAGGTTGGCTTTCAAGGTAACTGATATTTAAGAAGAAAGGTTAGTGGTGTTATTTACAAAGGGGCTAATTGAACCCTTGAAGGGTTGGTTTAAGGCTTTTAGGCCACCCACATTGCAGGATTCCATCAAGAAAACTTAGGATATGGTAGACACTGTGCTCAGAAAGGCCTCAGTAAAGACCTTCATTCCTTAGAAGGGGTAGGCAACAAATTTCCCCAACAAACATGGACAAGAAAAGACAGGTTGGATGAAGACACTTGGAGAGAGCGTAGAAGAGATAAACTACGCTTTAGTTGCAAGGATCCATGGGAACCAGGTCACCGATGTATTTGAAAGGGAAAGTTCCATTATATTGAAGTAATATATGATGAAGAAGATGAAGGTGAGGAGGAGAACCTGCACAGTCTAGATGAGGGTCAAAACAGTGGTGAGACACCACACCTTGAAATTCCAGAACAAACACCATTACAAGAAGGGGTCAAGAAGGTGACCATAGCCACATTGTCAGGAGTCCCCAAGTATTATACCTTTTGAATCAGAGGCATTATGCAGGGAAAAATATTTATAGCACTGATTTATGGAGGGGCCACCCATAACTTCATAGATGCAACATTGGTTACTAGGAGACAAATTTCCACAGAGGAATTTGAGGGTTTTGAAGTAGTAGTGGCATATGGGTACAATATGACGTGTACTTGGAGGATTAGAGGGTTGGATGTGACATTGGGAAACTGCCTGTTGACTGGTGACTTTTATGTGGTGGAACTGGAAGACACCAATGTGGTATTGGGATTATAATGGCTATATTCCCTTGGAGACTTCAAAATGAATTACCAGGAGATGAGGATGGAATTCATAGACACTAGAGGTCAGTGGGTTATCCTTAGGCATATGTCATTAGGAGCACCCAAGGTTGTATCCAATAGATGCATGGAGGCTCTCTTTATACACGGAGATGTGGCATGCACTATGACGTGTTTGGTCACAATGCAGAAGCCATCCCAAGATCGTCAACATTCCCATGCGGACATACATCAGTTATTGGGTATGCATGGTAAGGTATTCGGGTCAATACCAACAAGAAGACAACAAGACCGAGGATTCGAACATGTCATTGGGTTAGAGGAAGGGGCCAAGCCAGTGATTACTACACCATACATGCACCCAAAGAAGTTCAAGGACGAGATAGAAAAGGTTCCAGTCGTGTATGAACCATATCTTCAACAAACAATTGAGAAGGTTCCTATTGGTGTTCTTTGATGATCTTCTAATCTATAGTAAGATGTAGAGGGAACATTTGGGGAATGTGGATGAGATTCTCACCATTATGGAGGAACAATCATGTTTTTCCAAGGAGGAAAAGTGTCAATTTGGATTGAAGGAGATCATGTATTTAGGGCACATAATAAGTGTTGAGGGAGTGAAGGTGCATCAAGAAACGATCCAGGCGATCTTAGATTGGCCTACCCCCAGGTCGATCACAGGGTTGCGAGGATTCTTCAGGATATGCATCTATTATAGATGATTTGTGAAAGGGTTTTCACAAATTGGGGCACCGTTGATAGATCTGACCAAAAAGGGAGCATTTAGGTGGATTGAGGAAGAACAAGCAACATTTGATCGAATGAAGAAGGTAATGATCACTTTCTCAGTACTAGCACTTCCATTTTTCTCTCAGCCATTTGTACTGGAGTGTGATGCATCCAGAGAATGGATAGGAGCGGTATTGATGCAAAACTTCCTTCCCATATATTTTGAGAGAAGAAAGTTGAGAGAAATATAAATTCTCTACTCCATATATGATAAGGAGATGTTTTCTATTATGCATGCACTGGCCAAATTCCGATAGTACCTAGTGGGAGGACGTTTTGTAGTGAGGACCGACCACAACATCTTGAAATATTTTTTGGAGAAAAAGGATTTGAGTGAAAGACAACAGAAGTGGGTGAGTAAGTTACAAGTCTATGACTTTGATATTGAATATGTTAAGGGCAAGAAGAATGTAGTTTTGAAGGCCCTTTCCAGGAGGCCTTCAGTTCTTTCTCTTTTCGAGGTCTCGACAGATTGGAAGTCTACCCTCTTGGTGGAATATTCCAAAAATACATTTGCCTGTTAGTTGATGGAAGGTACCAACCAGGATGATAGATACAAAGTAGTGGATGATATCATCTACTACAAGGAGAGGATCTATCTTGTCCTTGAATCCATGCTCAAGGATAAGATCTCGAGGGCATTTCATAGTGCCCCTTTAGATGGCCACCCAGGGTACTTGAAGACTTATATATATGTGTGTGAGAGAGATTCTCATGGAAGGGTATCAAGGAGGATGTACTACGGTACGTGAGGGAGTGCAAGACTTGTCAGCAGAACAAGTTAGAAATGACACACCTAGCAGGTTTACTCCAGCCACTACCTATTCCATAGAGGAATGGGAGAGAATTTCCATGGATTTTATTACAGGGTTACCAAAGGTCTAGGGCAGGGACTCTATTTATGTGGTGGTAGACAAGTTGACAAAATATGTACACTTTTTTTCCATTCCTTCATAATACAACGCATCTCAGGTGCCATATATCTTCTTTAGGGAAGTGTTCAGACTCCATGGTCTTCCGAGGAACATATTCAGTGACCGAGATAACATGTTTCTTAGTGTGTTTTGGCATGATCTATTCAGGTTATCTGGGATGAAGTTGACACCTCATACTAGCTATCACCCCCAGAAAGACGAACATAATGAGATAGTAAACAAATGGGTAGAAGGGTACCTAAGGAACTATGTGTCAGGACAACAACGAGCGTGGATAAAATGGTTGCATCTTGGGGAGAGTTGTTACAACACCACTCATTACATGTCCATCGGGATGATTCCATTGAGGGAACTGTATGGATATGATGCCCCATCATTTGTAGATTTGGAATTTGGAGAGAGAAGGGCTCCCAAGGACAAAGACTACCTGCATGAAATTCAAGACATCTTGAGGATCCTAAAGGAGAATTTACAAGTTTCTCAAAACCAACAGAAGGTGTATGCAGATAGGCATCGGGTGGAGCATAGTTTTGAGGTCGGTGACCTAGTCGTTCTTAGGCTACATCCTTATCGATAGTTTTCACTGAAGAAGAGTGGTGCAAATAAGTTGAAAACTCATTTTTATTTACCCTACGGAGTGATCAAGAGAGTTGAAGAGGTGGCATATGAGTTGGAGCTACTAGAGGAAAGAAAAATCCACAACACCTTCCATGTTTCATGAATGAAAAGGGCATTGGGCCAACATGTCACCGCTTCGATAGATATTCCTCCGCTAGATGAGGAAGGACAATTGGTTTTGGCACTCGAAAGGATTGTGGATGTAAGGGAACATAGATTGAGAATAAAATTTATTCGAGAGTACCTGGTCATATGGAAGGGGTTTCCTGCAACATATTCTACATGGGAAGGTGAACATATTTTACAACACCCTGATCTAAAATTGCTTGAGGACAAGCAATTTCGAGAAGGAGGACTGTAATGTCCCTTTCCAATTGATGACTCATTAGCCTACATGACTCCCGCAGGCTATAGTCAACAAAGAAAAGGGGAGTAAATGTATCAAAAACTAAAGAGATATTAAATAAAATAAATAATTATATTTTAATCAAGTGAGGGTTTGATTTGGTCAAGAAGGAAGATCTAGAATAATCAGAGAAGAAGAATAAATAGAAGGGGATCCTACGTCTTTGGGAATTATGATTTGATATGTTATTGAGTTCTCTTGTGGCCAGCGCTTTCATTAGGGTTTTGGGAAAAACCCTTCCAGTGCAGGTTTAGTTTCGGTGGTACAATACCCACCCTAGCTAGACAAAGGAGAGTTCATTTGGAGTCTTTCTCTTGTGGTATTTGCTGAAGATCTTGAAGTATACTAGTGGGCACGTGACGTTTCAATAACCTGTTCCGGGAGTATATAACCAACAGTGTCGCCGAAGTGTCGAAAGTCTCGCGCATGGGTATTTTAAGGCATACATGTGGGTTGTGACGGTGTTGTCCCACAAGTACCCGTGTGATGCCTAGTGGGTGTCACACGAGTACCCCTATAGGTGGAGTTTTTACAACATATCGAGCTCGAAAAGTCCGTGTGGAGGTACGAAGGTTTACAGAGGGTGATATACAACACCATAACAACTAGAGTAGAGAAGTGGGAGGCTTGGAGAGCGTCGATTTCTATGTTGGAATCATACCAGGTTTCCTTGTGTATTTTGTAGAAGATTGTGTAGTTTCCTAGCAACCAATCGTTTATATTCCTAGTCTTGTTTGCAGCTGTTTTTACAACCACTAGAGATATTTTTATTGTTGTTCCCATTCATAATAATATTCCATATTATTTTTCTCTATTTATGTGTGCTTTCCATGTGTTTGATAATATTCCTCATTGAGAAAATTATTCCCTAACATGCCCTCCCCCTTGAAGAACATCCTTGTCCTCAAGGCTTGAGAAGAGGAAATTCTTGGAGAATAGTGGTTGGCTCTTAGGTGACATCTTCTGGAGTTGTATCTTTCCACTGAACTAACACTTCCTTGTTGGTGCCCTGACAAAGATGACGCTCGTGCTAGTCCAAGACTACTTGTGGCTGCAACCAGATGGAACCTTCAACATCCAACTCAGGAAGATTGGTTTGATTTTGGCACTTAGTTCCAATCAC
The DNA here is from genome assembly GCA_010110895.2 of Picea sitchensis. NCBI lineage: Eukaryota > Viridiplantae > Streptophyta > Pinopsida > Pinales > Pinaceae > Picea > Picea sitchensis. Next base: position 54,085 of record SNQJ01S0032377.1, read on the forward strand.
CTTCTTTAAGCATGAGAAATGGAAAACAAGATGGATCTTAGAATGATTGGGAATAGCTAACGGATAGGCCATTGGTCCCACGTGCTTGAGAATTGTATAAGGACCATAAAATTTGAGAGCAAGCTTCTGATAGTGTTCATCTTTGAGTGAAGTCTACTTGTAAGTCCATAGACAAAGAAACACATGGTCCCCTTCAACAAATTTTTGTTCTGAACATCCTTGACATGCTTGTTGTTTCATATGATTCTGATCCATGACCAAATTGTCTTTGAGAGCATGGAGAATGGTTGCACGAACTGTAAGATTTTTGTCAACCTCCTGAACCTTCGAGACCCCTGAAATGTAGGAAAGAACTAATGGGGGATTTTGTCCATAGACTGCTTCAAAATGAGTCATGCGAGTAGCGATATGGTAATATGTGTTATACCACCATTTAACTAGGGGTAACCACTGAGCCCACTTATTTTTTCAGTCAGATGCAAAACACCGCAAATATGTTTCCAAACACTTGTTGACAACTTCAGTTTGGTCATCATTCTGGGGGTGATAAGCAGTATTGAGATGTAATTGTGTTCCCTAGAGCCTGAATAGTTCTTTCCAAAAATTGCTAGTGAAAGTGGGATCTTTATCAGATACAATAGAATGAGGCATGTTTTGAAGCTTGAAAATATGAGCCAGTATGGATGTTGTGAATGGATGTTGAAGAGCACAAAAATGAGCATATTTGGAAATATGATCAACTACCACCATGATGATTGACTTATTTCCTGATTTAGTTAATCCCACAATGAAATCCATAGAAATGTCCCTCCAAATAGTTGGTGGGATCGGAAGCAGTTGTAGTGTGCCCGGAGCTTTGATAGTTTATCCCTTGTTGTGCTAATAGACATCACATTCATCTATGAAGGTGTAGATGCCATGTTTCATACCATCCCAAAAAAAAGAACGTTTAACTTGTTCATAGGTCTTGGTAAACCTGGAATGCCCCGTTGTGGGTGAAGCATGAAGCTTAGAAATCACTGTGGATTTAAGTTGTGACTGGTGGCTTAAATACATACAACCTTTGTAGTGGAACTCTTCATTGTGCCAAGAGTACGCTGGAGAAATTGGATAATCATCTTGCAATTGTTGGATTAGTCGAGAAGTTTTGGGTTCTTGCAGCCATTCTTGGCAAACAACTTGGAGCCAATATGGTACAATGAAGGAAAGAGAAAAAGGGATCCTTCTTCTTCTTACTTTTGGGACAGAGTGTCAGCCACTACATTTTATTTTCCCTTCTTATAAATTATCTCATAATCATAGCCAAATAGCTTGGCCACCCATTTTTGTTTCTCCTAGGATAAAATCCTATGTTCTAGGAAATACTTGAGGCTTTGATGGTCTGTTTTAATTTGGAAGTGTTTCCCCAATAGATAAGGATGCCAAAGATCCATAACATGCAGAATAGCAAACATTTCCTTTTCTTAGATTGATTGGTCAAGACGCCGCTCTGAGAGTTTTTTTCTAGTGAAGGCCAAAGGATTGCCCTCTTGCATGAGTACTGCTCCAATTCCTTTCCCGGAGGCATCACATTCCATGAGAAAAGTCTTTGTGAAGTCCGGAAGGGCTAGAACATGAGTTGTGCACATGGCTTATTTCAATGCTTGGAATGATTGATCAGTTGTTGGAGTCTAAGTGAAAGCATTCTTTTAAGGAGAGCAGTAAGAGGCACTGCAATTTTTCCATAATCCTTAACAAACTTGCGATAATATCTTGTTAACCCAGAAAACCATGCAGGCTCTTGAGAGTTTTGGGGTGTGGCAAAGCCTGCATAGCTTTAATTTTCTTAGGATCCACCCTCATACAATCCTTGCCTACAATATGAACCAAGTAGTCCACTTTCGAAGATCCAAAGGCACATTTAGATTTCTTGAGAAAAAGTTGGTGTTGAGAGAGTAGAATGAGAACTTGATCCACATGGGTAAGATGTTCTGTCTAGGTTTTACTATAGATGAGAATATCATCAAAGAAAACTAGGAAAAAATAACAGAGAAAAGGATGGAAAACATGGTTCATGAGACTTTGGAAAGTGGAGGGAGCATTACATAGGCCAAAGGGCATGACCAAAAACTCATAGTGACCCTCATGAGTTCAAAAATTAGTCTTAGGAATGTCTTCATCTTGAATACATATCTTATGGTAGCCAGAATGGAGATAAAGTTTAGTAAAGTACTGAGCACCACTTAATTCATCCAAGAGATCATCAATGACATGAATGGGAAATTTATTTTTGATGGTGTTGGAGCCGGAAGTCACTCCTGGATTGCTTGCAGGAGCAGAGCCCGACGCCCATCAGTTTAATGTCACGATTTGTTTTAAAGGGTGATCAAATGGAGGAAAAACTCAGAAATGATATCGTATCAACTCAGAAGCTAGGCGAGGCATGCATGGACGAGTGAGGTCTTGATAAACTTCAAACAGTGAGTCGTAGTAAAGGGTGAGTAGGGGGAAGACTTGCATTAGAAGAGTGCGAAGGTCTATCACAAACATCCGGTTTATAACAGACTGGAGAAGAAAGCATCCAAACGCAAAATCCTTTTACATTCAAACACAGGGGACCAGAGGGCACAACAATGTCATAACAAATCCTTTATCATAACAAGACTGTTCAATCCACGTGAATCCTTCGACTGTGGACTCTCTGGTATGAGATAGAACATAGATGGAAAAAGAAAACTGTTTGTCATAAACCAAGAAATCTCAAACACAGAGGCATAACCAGGAAACCAGAGTATTTGCTGAAACTTTACAGTCGGGAGCTTAGCTCTACCATCGATAGATACAAAAATGGCGAAAATGCCTTCATATACTCAGAACTACAACAGCGGCAAAATCAAGACACTGCATTGAAGGCTTTGCGTCTGCATGGCTTCCTGACATTCAACTTCTGAAAAGATCGTGCATCTTATGTCAGACGCAATCTGACTCTTTGACAGTTCCAACGGCGAATCGACGTGCCCTTAATTCATGGCCGTGCTTTCCCATTATGGCGGAGGCGATATCTAACCACCACCAACCGCTTCAATAACTGCTTCATCGGGATCGAGGATGGTTCGGCCAAATCGGCACCTTCGGGACGTGGAGGACCTCACACGCCATCACTTGGAATAACTGACGGGCTCAAAGGATATGCGTGGAGGCCAGCACGGAAGGTGGGGTATGGGAATGAAGTGATGGGGCCGAAACTGTGAGGGCGTGGAAGAAGTGGCGAGGATGGTTCATGGTAAAAGACCTCAAGAGGAAGGAGGGAAGACGAGAGATAACGAACTCGCCTTTTGGTGAGGGGCCGACGTGGAAAGGAACGAGACACATGGCGAGCGACAAGTGGATGATGAGAAGGAGGGAGGACCATGTGGACCAAAGAGGGGAGGTGGATGGATGACACACGGCAGCATGAGAAAGGTGGAAATGAGGACGACATGATGAGAGAAGGGCCTACGCCAGTTAAACCTAGAGTGGCTGAGAAGGATGGGGCTGTCCAAGCATCGTTGATCCGGGCGCGCTAATCTGGACCGTTGGAGAGTTGCGCCCGCGATTCCGGACCCCCCCCCTCTGCTTAAAGGTAGAAAGGCGGGGGGGGGTCCAGAATTTCATATGGGTCGTTGATTTGGGCACGTGGATGCGTGCCGTCCAGATCCGTTCCCTGTTTATCACGGGCACATTTTCATTCAAAACTTAGGACAAGTGGGTTTTAACCCATTCCTTTGCATTCTAACCCCCTTACAAGAAATATCGCTAACATCTGGCTCCATGGGGTATAGAGTCGTCCCTGTGATGCTCTAAGAACTCTTTTGCAGATTCAGTGCCTTTGTTGTTGGGCTATGGAGTCATTTATTAGTCCGAAAGACAAAATTAGAAACAATATTTACAAAGCAAAACAAAAAGAGCCAACTGTGGCTCACAGAAAACATTTTTTCAAGAAATGCCCATTCACTGGGCTACTAAAAACTTCTTTGCCTTCCAGATCCTGCAACCTGTATGCGTTGTTTGTGAATACTTCAAGGATCTTGAAAGGCCCATACCAGAGGGCATCAAATTTACCGTGTTTGCCCTTGTCCTGCTTGGGTGCGTCCCACTTGAGTACCAGGTCATCCTGTTTGAATTCTTTCTTTTTACTCTTCCTATCAAAAGCCTGTTTGATCTTCTGCTGATGATGGTAGGCTCTATCCATGACTTGTTCTCTGATTTGCTGCACTTCCACCATCTGATAAATCCTTCTGAGCACATGGTTAGACTCTCCTTCAAGGTCCTGGAGGAGTTTTTCCACAGGTAAGGCAAGCTGAGTGGGGAAAACGACCTCTATCCCATAAACAAGTTGGAAAGGAGAGAGACCCAGGGACTTCTTGGTTGTCACCCGATCAGCCCAGAGAGCAAATTTGAGCTTTGAGTCCCAGGCCCTCTGATTGTCTTCCAGTATCTTTTTGATAAGTTTGATCAGGCTTTTATTTGAGGACTCTGCCAGTCCGTTTCCTTGAGGATAGTATGGGGTAGAGTGAACCAATGAAATCCCAAATTTTTCACAAAATTTGACCAGAGGCTCAGACCTGAAGGGGGAGGCATTGTCAGTGACAATCCTGCTTGGGCAGCCAAATCTGGCTATGATGTCTTCCAAGAGGCTGATGATTACTTTGTGAGAAGTTCTCTTGGTGGGGACAACCTCTATCCACTTGGTGAAATAATCAGTCGCAGTGAGGATCCACCTGTGTTGGCCACTTGAAGGAGGGTGAATCTCTCCGATGAAATCCAATCCCCACTGCTGAAAGGGTGCCAAAACCACTATAGGCTTTAATGGCAGAGATTTGAGTTGTTGCTTACCTGAGAACTTCTAACATTTAATGCAAGACCTGACTTCCCTGCAGACATCAGTAAACAAAGTAGGCCAGTAATACCCAGCCCGGAGGATTTTGTGGGATGTGGTCTTCCAAAAATGATGACCTCCGCAGAGACTGCTATGAAAATCAAACATCACCTTCTGGGCTTGCAGCGGGTCCAGACATCTTAATAATATCCCTAGAGGGTCTCTCCAATACAAGGCTCGGTCAATGAGACAATACCTGACCGATTTGAGCTTCAAAGCTCTGGCCCTACTCTTTCCCAATCCGTCAGGGGGCTTTAATTCTTGCAAAAAATACAAGATATCCTTGTACCAGGGGCATGATGCTAGAGGTATGATGATCTGAGAATTTTCACTGGATGACTCAGCTTGCTCATTCATGAAGTTAATCCCCAAAGTCTTGCAATTAGATTCAGCCAACAACTTGGCCAAACCCTGCCCCTTTACCAACTTGGTGGGCTTAATCTCCAGGTCAAATTCCAGGATCTTGGTGATCCATTTACCCCTTCTCCCTTCTATGTCAGGTTGTATAAGAATGTCCTTCACAGAGGTTGAAGGGACATATGCGGTGATTTTTGAGCGCAATATATAAACTCTGAAAGATTTAAGAGCCTTTACCAGGGCATAGGCCTGCGTCTCCTTGATCTCATATCGGAGTTATGCGTCTCTCAATGCCTTGCTGTAGAAAGAAATAGGTTGTTCTCGTCCTTGATCATTTTTTTGCAACAAAACTGCCGCTACTGTATCACAGGAAGCAAAAGAAAATATCAGAAAATCTTTGGAATAATCGGGACTGACTAGCACAGGTGCCTCAGTCAATGCCTTATTTATTTGCACAAAAGATTCCCTGGGTTCAGCAGTCCATCTTATTTCATGACCCTTCCTGAGCATGGTTGTGATGTGTTTCATCAACTCAACAAAATTTGAGACAAATCTCCTTAGAAAATTGATCCTTCCCAAAAACACCTGAACCTCTTTCTTGGATCTGGGAAGTGACAGGGCCTGAATTGCTTCTACCCTGTCAGGGTCAATCCTCACTCCCTCTGCTGATACTATATGGCCTAACAGCTTCCCTTCTTGCATGGAAAACAATGATTTCTTGGGGTTTAAAGATAGGCCATACCTCCGACACTTCTGGAAAACCTTCTTCAAGTGGTGGCGGTGCTCTTTATCAGTCTTGGAAAAGACTGTTATGTCATCTAAATAAATCACCACGAACTTATCTTTTTCTCCAATGAAGGCTATGTCCATGGCCCGCTGAAATGTTGCTCCCGCATTCATCAGTCCGAAAGGCATCTTGGCGTACATGAATGTGCCCCAGGGAGTGGTGAAGGTTGTTTTCTCCCTGTCTTCAGGCATGACTGATATCTGATTGTAGCTAGAGAAACCATCAATCATGGATATTCTGGAAGCACCCGTGACCTTCTGTAATATGTGCTCCATGTTGGGCAAGGGATAATTATCCTTCCTTGAGCTCCTGTTCAGGTTTCTGAAATCAACACAGAGTCTGATTTCGCCACTTTTCTTTCTTACTGGGACCAAGTTGGCCACCCAGTCGGAATATCTCAAGGGGACAATGATCTGGGCATCCAACAACTTTCTCACTTCCCTCTCCATGACAGGTAGCAGCATGGGATTTATCTGTCTCAGCTTCTGCTTGAACGGCTTAGCCTCTTCTTTCAGTGGGATCTTGTGCTCAATGACTGATGTGTCATATGTCTTGAGGTGTTCGTAGGTCCATGCGAACACATCAGAAAACTCCCTCAGCAACTTAGTATATCCGGCCCTCTGCTCCTCAGTTAGACTCTTTGACAACTTGACCAATTTAGGCTCCTCAGGTGTGCCTATGTTGCATTCAGCTGTGTCATCATTATCACCTGAAACCTTACCCTTTACTGCCACATCATTCCCGTCGAACAATTTTTCTAATGGGATTAGTCCTTTCGGAATGTGATTGCTTGGTAGCTGAATGATCTGGTGATCGGCAATTTTATTCACCAATTCCCCAGGGTGACGATCATCTTCCTCATCAGGATTCTCGTCTATGTGCATTGTGGAAAAGTCACCAATGGACTGGAGAAATTTCTCGATCTCCTGATCATCTTCAAACACCTTCCAGTGTTTGATATTGTCCGGTATAGAAGGTCTGTATTTTATTTCAACATCAGACCCGACAGTGAGCGGCGTGGGAACTTCGAGCACACTAGCTGTGAAAGCTAAGAAGTCGGCTGAAGCATTTTCCTCCCTTGGAATGTAGGAAATGTTAAAATCCAGGAAGAAATTATCAACCAGGTCCCATACTTTGTTCCTGTAATTCCTGAGCCGAGGATTTTTAGCCTGATAAACGTTTTTTACCTGCTGGACAATCAGTTCTGCGTCCCCAAACACAACTATCTCCCTTATTTCCATCTGTTGCGCAGCCCTTAATCCCAGAACTAGAGCTTCATACTCTGCCACATTGTTGGTGACTTCAAATTCCATCTTGTATGACAGAGATATGGTCTCTTGAGAGGGGGATATGAATACCACCCCGACACCTGCACCCATACTGGAGGAAGCTCCATCAAAGAACATCTTCCAAACAGAGGTGGTTGGAGGGGGTGTCTCCTGATTAAGAATGGGCTGCTTTCTGATCTGTAAAGGAGCCTCAAGGGTGTGGGTAAGCTGTAGTAAACTGGAGCCTAAATCAGTATCCAAAGCATAGATGGGATGATTGGTAGGGTTGGCTTCATCACTGATTATGTAGGCCAGTTGGGCTTCTCTGTACAGTCTCCTATGTTCCCCTCCAAAAACTGGAATGGTGGCATATGTGAGATCCAACTTGCAGGGTTCCCCCCAGCCTTTTTATCCAAGATCTTGACAACAGCATGCCAAACTTGGGGGGAACATCAACTACCACAATATCCATGACCATACTTTTCATGGGCAGCTGAAACAACGAAACCACCAGGTCTTTAATGACTCCCAAACATTGCACCCTCCTAGAGTCCAAAGAATAGAGGTCATGATAGGCTCGGGTGACTTCCAGTCCTAATTCCTCCATGACAGTTTTGGGCATGAGGTTGTGGGAATCCCCTGAGTCCATAAGGCAATTATGCAACACTTTGTCATGTATGTTCAGGGATGTGTAGAAGGGAGGGGATGAATCATCTCTGTCTTCTACCATGGGACCTAGGACAACTGCAGACCTTTCATCTTGGAGGTTTTTGGAGTCTGTGTTAGGGTATGAGGCTTCAGACTTTAATAGCTCAGAGAAGCGCTTTTTGAATTCCCCATGTCTAATTAACTCAGTGAGTGGCACAGAAATTCTGATCTTTTGAATCTCATGTTTGAAATTAAAAGAAGACATAGGCTTTGGGATTTCTCTAATTTCAGGAACATGATCATGGACAATGGGAGAGAGAGGTTGAGCCTTCTTACCCCTGTCTACTACTTCATTAGCAGGTTTCTCTGTTCTATTGGGTGGTTCAGGAACGTCGGGTGTTGCTGCCTTTTTATCGAACCTCAGGTTATATCTGCCTCGGCCACTACTAGCTTTGTCTCCCTTGCTCAATTCATTTAGCTGATTGTCCATGAGAGACTCCTCATACGTTGACTGAGTCAGATGAGGGAAAGGAGGAGTGTCTTCTAAGCTGTGGATTTTAGGCTCAAGCTCGTCTGTTTCCCTATCTTCTTCATCAGCCACAAAATTCTTCTGAAAGGGAGCCTGGACTCTTTGGTCCTCTCTGTCTCTTCCTCTTTCTATGTTCATAGTCGGGGGAGCAATATTATTTGGCCTTCTGAAACCCCCTTTGTTTTCGGTGTTCTGAGGGCCTCTATACACTTGCTTCATTTCCACCTTCAATCTCTCCACCTCTTCTTTAAGCAAGCTCATCACTTGGGCTAGCTCATCTGCTTGAGGGTGGGGCAGTGATGGGCCAGAAGTTGAGGCTTCCGACTTTTCCTTTCTTCTGTCTGTGTTGGCCTGGTTCTTCAGTCTGTCAGCTGCTAATATGTTGGATTCCACTTCTATAGCTGCATCTTGCATCTGAGATAAAGAGGTGGCTCTTCTTTCTCTTAATAAGAGACAGAAATCAGGGTCAAATGCGCCAGCATAGGAAATTTGAGCGGAGGCCTCTAAGGGTTTAATCTCTGAAGGGATCTTGTTGTACATCTTATTGAATCTTTTGGAGAAGTCAGAGACAGACTCTCCATCCATTTTCTTCAGAGCCCCAAACTCTGTCATGTAATACATATAATCCTTCCGGTCTCCCCACTGTCTCAGGAAAACACTATCCAGAGCCTCAATTCCAGCAATAGATCCGGGGGCTAGTCCTCTAAACCATTTCCTGACCTCACCCTCCAGGCTCTGGACAAAGACTCTCATCCAGACATCTTCATTTTCAATGTTTAGGTTGTCTTCATAACTGTAAAAAGCAGCCAAGTGCTCCTCAGCAGTTATGTCTCCCTCCCCACCGAACTTGGGCATGTACTTCAAGTAGTCTCCAGCAGGGAGAGGATTCATGGGATGAGGAAGGATTAAGGGAGCATATCTAGCAGCGACTATGGCATCCATTCTATTCAGAGGGGGATTAGCACCAACCATAGGGATATTAGGTAGAGGAGAGCTCAGAGGAGAAGGAGTATGGACGGGAGATGTCGGGAAAAAGGTTCTCACGGGAGACGAGGGGGAAAACAGAGAGAAGTCTAATGGACCAGAATGCGCAACTGCTTCTCTCTGTGCAACAGTAGTAATAAAAAGAGGGGTAGTGAAACCTTCTGAGAAATGTTGGTGTGGAGGTACAGCTTCCAGGGAAGGGGGAGTGACAAGGATCTCTCCCTCTGACACTAGACCAGGAGGAGAAAACTCAGCAGGAACACTTCGAAATTCAGAAAATGAGGAACCTCAGAGGGAGGGTGACTAGGAAGCTGAGAGGAAGAAAGTGGAGTCTTTATAGAAGGAGGTGGGGAAATACCTGTTTCGGCGATGGAAACTTCTTTCACAGAGCTCTTTCCCTTTTTGCGCGCTGCTTCTGAGTCAGCTTTAGGTGTCTCTAGAGGCAGGTGTGGATGAGACCGCGTGTGTCTGCCTCTCGAAGCCACAGTTGATAGAGCGGGTTCTCCCCAGCGGAGTCGTCACAATGGAGTCGCCAAGTGCATAGTAGCAATCTTCAAGTTCTGATATCTGATGCACCTTCAGAATCAGTTGATCTTTGTCGTTCAAATTCGGGGAAAATATTCAACTTCGTCCCCGGCAATGGCGCCAGAAATGTTGGAGCCGGAAGTCACTCCTGGATTGCTTGCAGGAGCAGAGTCTGACGCCCATCAGTTTAATGTCACGATTTGTTTTAAAGGGTGATCAAACGGAGGAAAAACTCAGAAACGATATCGTATCAACTCAGAAACTAGGCCAGGCATGCGTGGACGAGTGAGGTGTTGATAAACTTCAAACAGTGAGTCGTAGTAAAGGGTGAGTAGGGGGAAGACTTGCATTATAAGAGTGCGAAGGTCTATCACAAACATCCGGTTTATAACAGACTGGAGAAGAAAGCATCCAAACGCAAAATCCTTTTACATTCAAACACAGGGGACCAGAGGGCACAACAATGTCATCACAAATCCTTTATCATAACAAGACTGTTCAATCCACGCGAATCCTTCGACTGTGGACTCTCTGGTATGAGATAGAACATAGATGGAAAAAGAAAAATGTTTGTCATAAACCAAGAAATCTCAAACACAGAGGCATAACCAGGAAACCAGAGTATTTGCTGAAACTTTACAGTCGGGAGCTTAGCTCTACCATCGATAGATACAAAAATGGTGAAAACGCCTTCATATACTCAGAACTACAACAACAGCAAAATCAAGACACTGCATTGAAGGCTTTGCGTCTGCATGGCTTCCTGACAGTCAACTTCTGAAAAGATCGTGCATCTTATGTCAGACGCAATCTGACTCTTTGACAGTTCCAACGGCGAATCGACGTGCCCTTAATTCATGGTCGTGCTTTCCCATTATGGCGGAGGCGATATCTAACCACCACCAACCGCTTCAATAACTGCTTCATCGGGATCGAGGATGGTCCGGCCAACTCGGCACCTTCGGGACGTGGAGGACCTCACACGCCGCCACCTGGAATAACTGGCGGGCTCAAAGGATATGCGTGGAGGCCAGCACGGAAGGTGGGGTACGGGAATGAAGTGATGGGGCCGAAACTGTGAGGGCGTGGAAGAAGTGGCGAGGATGGTTCATGGTAAAATACCTCAGGAGGAAGGAGGGAAGACGAGAGATAACGAACTCGCCTTTTGGTGAGGGGCCGACGTGGAAAGGAACGGGACACATGGCGAGCGGCAAGTGGATGATGAGAAGGAGGGAGGACCATGTGGACCGAAGAGGGGAGGTGGATGGATGACACACGGCAGCATGAGAAAGGTGGAAAGGAGGACGACATGATGAGAGAAGGGCCTACGCGAGTTAAACCCAGAGTGGCTGAGAAGGATGGGGTTGTCCAAGCGCCGTTGATCAGGGTGCTGTAATCTCAGCCGTCAAAAGCTGCTCGCTCGATTCCGGACCCCCCCCCTCCGCTTAAAGGTAGAAAGGCAGGGGGGTCTGGAATGGTCTTCATCGTCGTTGATTCGGGCGCGCTAATCTGGACCATTGGAGAGTTGCGCCCGTAATTCCGAACCCCCCCTCCGCTTAAAGGTAGAAAGGTGGGGGGGGTCCGAAATTTCATATGGGTCATTGATTTGGGCGCGTGGATGCGTTCCGTCTAGATCCGTTCGCTGTTTATCACGGGCACATTTTCATTCAAAACTTAGGACAAGTGGGTTTTACCCCATTCCTTTGCATTCTAACCCCCTTACAAGAAATATCGCTAACAGATGGTGAGTTTATTGAGGGCACAAATTTATGGACACATGTGACAAGTACCTTCTTTATTGAGTACCATGACCACATGAGAAGAGTAGGGGCTGGTACTAGGGAAGATAACACCTACGACTAGCAATGCTTGAACAATTTTCTCAATTTCGTTCTTTTGGTCAAAGAGATGATGATAAGGGAGAACATTGGGAGGAATACTGCCAAGGATGAGAGGAATGGAATGATCATGAACACAACGAGAAGGAAGAAGTCCCTCGAGGGTGGAAAAAATAGCTTGGTGTTTGGAGATGATACATTGGAGGTCAGGATGCACTGAAGGCGTCTCAATTGCTTGAATAGAATGGAGTTGAGAAATAATGTCAGAATGATCTTTTTTGAGGAGATTTTCCATTTGATGGGAACTCATGATCTCAGGTGAACCTGTGGTGATTCCTTGGAACTTATATTGTTTTCCCACCTATTGGAATTGCATGGTTAAATCCTTAAAATCCATGAGGATGGGACCAAGAGTGCATAACCATTATCCACCGAGCATAATATCACAACCACCCATGTCAATAGAAAACATATGATATTTCAGGTTGTACTGCCCAATCTGGAGACACACATTTTCACAACTCCCCCCACATTTCATGGAACCTCCATTGGCAATCATGATTTGAAAGTTGTTGACTGTGTGGATATAACAATGGGTTTCTTAGGAAATACGACGATGAATAAAATTATGACTGTTAGACTGTCAATTAAGATGATGACCTTTCGATTCTTAATGTAGCCAATAATATTGAGGGTTTGAGGAGCAGAGAAGCCAGTTAGAGCATTCAATGAAATGACCAGTTCTACTTCGGGTGGGTCAGCGGGTGGAGTAATATTAGTTGGCTCAAATAATTCTAGAACATGGGGGGTCTCGATCTCTTCTTCAGAAACATCCTCAGAGATGGCCATAAAGAAATTTTGTTCCTTACACTTGTGCCCCGGAAAATGTTTTTCATCATAATTATTGTAATGTCCCCAAGGCCGAGCCCTGTTGTAAATCATGTCTATGAAGTATAAAGCTTGCATTATGAATTGTAATTATGTTTTATAGGCTGGTGAGCCAAGTCATATAAGCTAGTGGGCTTATGTGTTATTAGGCCAGGGAGCCTAAGTGTTGAAGGCCAGGTACCTGATTTTTTGTACATGTAATTATGCACAGTATTAATACAAAACATCTCTGTGTGCGGACCGACCACAATGAATGAGTGATGGGGGACTAAGCATCCACAAAGCCTAGGTAAGGGAGAGGAGGTTGAGAGGTTGGAAGAGGGGATAAGCTGAGGGGGCTTAAACCCTTGAGAATAATATTAAATTATTACTATTCCAAAGCTGTGTAAATGTGATGTTTTATCCTAAGTTCTTTGGAAGGACGAGTGACTTCCAAATGGGAAGGAACGAGCTTCATGGGTGACAAGTGTCAACCCAAGCGCATGCAGTTAAAACTGTTGAGTTGAGCCATGATGGGGGTTCCTCCTCCATTCTACCATCGACTGTCTGAACTAGGAATCCCGTATGACCTCTGCAAGAATACCCTCACGCAACTCTGAAACCAAAAGGGCCTGTGTTGATTTTTGGAGGAGCCTATACACCCTCTGTCAAAACCATCGAGTCTATGTTTGACCTTCATGTGGATTTATTATCACGCATCCCCGAAACCCAGAACCGTGATTATGTTCTGTATGAATGGTTGGGAAAACCGAATGTCCTGTAATTGTTGAGCCTGGTTGGGTTGAAGCGTCTGTCTGTCATCTATTTGGGAAACCTGTATTTGTTGTCCCAATTGGTTGTGGCGGCCACGCAGTTCTTGGCTAGGTGTGGGTTGTTGTTGTTGTATGTTCGTTGTTGAGCCTTGTTGTTTTTCTGCTTTGTACGGGAATGAGATTAAGGAAACCGGTTGTATGACCTGTGTGTAACCTCTCTCCAGGTGAGGGAGGTGATTGTTGTTAAAGAGGCAGGTTTTACCAAGCCTGTGAGCAACTCTCTCCAAGTGAGAGAGTGCATAGAGGAAGGAGAGAGCTCCTGGAAGGAACACTATAGCTTCCACAGAGCTCGGAGATTTCCGGTCCGATCTGTTGCTGAAGCCCAAGGCAAGGGAGGTTAGCAGCCGAAGGACTGTCTAGGTGACAGAGAAGGTGTATACTCTTGGGGTGGGACAGGCATGTGGGGAAGGAGAGTCTGTGGGCAGTGGGCATAAGTGATTTATGGGAGAGAATCCTCCTTCTTTTACGTGTATTCTTCCTGTAAACCTTACCTAGCCTAGGATTCCTTACCCGGTGGAGCTTAGTCCCAGCTTGAGGGTGACTTATTGTTGTGAGTGATGAGCAATGTGGTCTAAGGCTGGGAGGTTCGTGGAAGGTCTACATGCAGTTGGTGGTGCGTGATAGTTTCAAAGATAAGTGTCACTATGTTTTGTAATTCTGTAATTAATTAAATTGCATACCTGTGATTCTTGCAATGTTATCACGTATTTTGTTGTGCATATGAATTATTGTTATTTCCATTAACTATGAAATGCTAGTAGTAATTCTGTGTTTAACTGTAATTAAGCATTTTAAGTTCATTAGAATGCATAATGTGTTCCAAAAGTGTTTTTCCGTGTAGTAGCGTTTGCCCGACCGTGGGGTTGATGGCCGAGGGCGTTACAGTATCGTATCAGAGCCTAGTTTCAATGTTGAGCTTGGATGGGCTGGATAAGTGGTCTTTGGACCGAGGTTTTGAGAAGAAATTGTGTCTGGAGGACTAATTTCAGACCTCGGAATGTTTCTGAGTGTCAACGGATTACTTGACCGTGTTACAAAGCTCAGGAGGTGTAGCGGTATTATAAAACTACAGCCGGTGTGGTATATGGGCACAGGGAGAGAGAGAAATCCACACCAGAAGTGTTGGAGCCATAGAATCTGGTCGAGAGGAAAGGAGAACCCTTACAACCGTCAAATCTGGAGAACGTACAAAAGGTTTAAAACCCTTTGGAGTTGCACAGGAGTGTGGAAATCACAATACGTGAAATCCCAAATTCGTCAGGACCGTCCATCGGAAAGGACGCGTGGAGAGCGATCAACCTTTCGCTGACTCGTGACTTGAAATGGTCTAGGGGTGAGTTCGTGAGAATTCATGAAACACGAATTCACGATTGGATCACAACCGTCGATCTAAGAGAGATCTGGATTGTTAATTGTCCAGGAAGAAATCGACATTTTGGGAATAGGGAGGATGAAGGTGGAAAATCTTTCGACCTCGTGACACATGAAATCCTGATACGCGAAATGTCGATGAGATATGAGTCATCATATTGTGGGGAATCAGGACTGTTGGATCAAGTAGATGAAATTTCAGAAGGAGGGTACCAAGTCATTGGCCAGAAGTCCTTGAGAAGCAGAGTTGGATGGTCTGAATTCTATGTGGAGAACTCACGAAATCGCGAGGGCCGTAAGATAGCCAGAAGTTGCAAGGTGGTTAGTGAATGGAGAAACTTGCCACCCTAGGATCCAGAATAAATGTGGGTCATTGATCGTGGTTGGTTTGAACCATTGGATCATTTCGTGAATTCAGGGATCGTGAACTTGGAGCGCAGGCAAAATTCTTGGTCACTCCAAGTCCCAAATCGTGAAAGAGATTAACAAGGGTAGAATCAGACGGTGGAGCGCTTCCAGGAAGAAGTGCCAAAATACCATGAGTCGTCGGATCCATCCAACTAGCGAGGAAGTTAGGGCTGAAGAGCTTTGATAGGTGTAAATGTAGGAGAGATCTAAACCGTCGGATCAGGGGAGGCTCACAGTCGTTGATCTCATACATGAATTTCCATATCGGAATTTAGGGATTGAAGTGACAAGAGATTGGAGTTGCTGCATCGTGAACTCCTGGTTCACGAAACTCTGAAAAGATATACACCGTTCGATCCAAATCATCGAGGATCATTGGATCTCGTACAATAACTCGTGTATCAAAATTCGGGGATTGAAGTGACAAGAGATTTGGAGTCGCTACATCATGAATCCTGGTTACCGAAAACCCGAAACCTGAAGTTCCAAAGTCCCGAAATCTTCGAAGACAGAAGAACCGTAATGGATTTTTTTTTACCGTTGGATGTTGGGTAAACGTGGACCGTCGATCCACCCGATTTACGCGAATTTGGTAAATCAAAACTCCAGGAGATAGATGTGTGTACCTTAAACTCTTCGAAGGTCGAAAGCCCAAGTAAAACCTAGTAGTCTAGCATTTGGTCATGACCTTTGGTTACGAGGGTAGGGTCTAAGAAAGAGGGAGCTATCACCTGAAAATTACAGAGCCGAGCAAAACTCGGAAAATTTGTGAAGTCGAAGCATTTTCTTAATCAGAATGGTTTTTAATGTGTGGAATTTGCTAAGAATGACGACCTGACAAATCCCTGGTGTCTGCACATGTGTTTTCAAAAGCTTAGCAAGTGCCAGAACTAAATAGGGTTGTCGTTGAGAGAAGAGAATGGAAGAGGTGAAGATTGACTCCAATTCAGAGAACGAAAGAGAAGGAAGGAATTTCAACCTGGGAGTCGAAGGATCAAACTCTAATGGGCAAGGAAAATAGATGGATAAGGAAGGACATATGATGAAAATCATTGAAAGATTTCAAAAAGATGCCCAGGCTTGCCGAGATGATAGTCAAATGCTCATGAAAGTCAGGGATAAGCAAGGTGAATTCAACTTAAGGATGTTGAAGAGTCTGGAAAGAATGGAAAAGAAATTGGAAAAAGAGAGTGACTCAAGAAAGAGAGAGAGTCGCAGGTCCCCTGAGAGGAAAAGAAGATCAAGGAGTGTTTGTAGACATCATCGTCGCTCCCCAAAGCATTCCAGTAGGTAAGCACACAGTAGTTTAAGCCCATCTCCTACCAGAAAACACAAGAGATATGGGATGGATGAATTGAAAGGGGAAATGAACAAGATCAAGCCTCCAATGTTCGATGGAGAACATAAGAAGGAGGAAGATGTCGAAACTTGGTTGCTTGGTATGAGGAAATGCTTTCAACTGCAGAATTATTCCTCTCATGCAGAGGGCAGGATTTCCATGTATCAATTGAATGGAAAGGCATCCATGTGGTGGGATCAACTTGTGCAGGTGCAGCACATCAGGTAAAGGAACATCACATGGAAAGATTTCAAGAGGTATTTTGAGAGGAAATACTTAACTACAAAATATTATGATAGAAAGACGAAAGAGTTCTTTGAACTCAAGTTGGACAACCAGACCATTGATGAGTATGAACAAAAGTTTTTGGAATTACTGAAGTATGTTCCACTCATCAAAGATGAGTCTGTCAAGATTCAGAGGTACCTGAGTGGATTACTGCCTCCTACTAGGGAAACAAGGAGAAGACTGGGCCAAAATCGTGAAAGGACCAGGACCATTCATCAAGGAGGACATGTGGCGAGTGGTCAAGGTTCAGGGAAAATGCCGAAAGGTTGTGGGACGTCGATCCAGTTGGATCGTGGTCGTCAGTTCAAGAGGAATCTGGACCATTGATCTCTCAAGGGGATGATTTCGACATTTCGTCATCGGGAAAAACAGAGGGGAGAGTCAATTGGCACTCATGCCAGAAATCGCGAAAGGAGAAATCATGATTGAACAAGGGCCATCCATTCAGCGACATATCTGGACCGTTGATTGTCCAGGGGAAATTTCAGACTTCGGGGATTGGAAGGAGGAGAGGTTGGAGTTGCATCGCAACTTCACAAACCCCAAAATCGTGATGCACTTGGAGGAGTTAGACTCAGGTCATAGGGCGTGGTTGCATGGACAGAGGCTAAGGGAGGAGCCAAAGCCCATTAAGCCCTTTTCGACATTTCTGGATAAGGGGGTTCGAAGGACCTAGAATCGTTTGCAGCCGGAATCATGAAATCGTGAATTATGAAATCCTGAAAAGTGGATTGTGGTCATGGGTAGTGGTCGCATGGTCGACCGTTAAGGGAGGAGCCAACTGTGGAGTTAGGCACTATTTCGGGGTTCGACGATTCGAAGGACAAGGAGCCTGGGAGAGCTCGCAGGCAGGAGTCCCAAAACCACGAAATGCGAAAGGTGTGTTGTTTACGCCTTGGGTCATAGCTCAAGGTCACCAGATATGAAGGGGCTAGTTGGAAAGGAATCAACGTTGAGGTGTGTGTTGGTTCAGAACAGAGAAGAGTGTCGAAAAGGGGGCGCGCACACGCAGATTTTCTCAAGACCTGTGCTAGAGGACAAAGAGACCTGTGGATTCGTTCAAAGGGTTCCAGCAGGAGGCCGAAGAGCCATTTCGACTCAGAAGAAGATCGATCCAGAGACCGGGAGGTCACAAAACCCTACTGAGGTAGGGGGGTTGCATCAGGTTAATTGCAGGGTTTTCCAAGATAGCTCACCCTATCACTTCCTTGCAAAGAAAGGGGAAGCAGTTTCACTGGACATAAGGATGTGAGGAAAGTTTCCAACGATTGAAGCAGTTGTTGACCAGTGCTCCAATCCTGAGGATTGCAGATCCAAATGCAGATTTCATAGTATGCATTGATGCATGCAAAGAAGGATTGGGAGGGGTCCTCAGTTAGAACATATTCGTAATCTGTTATGAGTCCAGGAAATTAAAAGAGCACAAGAAGAACTATGCAACCCATGACTTGGAGTTGACAACCATAGTTCATGCTCTAAAGAAATGGAGGCATTACCTCATGGGAAGGAGGTTTGAACTCAGAACAGACCATAATGGTCTGAAATATTTGTTTGATCAACCAACCTTAAACGCTAGACAAAGTAGGTGGCTAGAATTTATGTGTGAGTACAACTTTGAGATCAATCATATCAAAGGAAAGGAGAATAAAGTGGCTGATGCACTCATCAGGAAGGTGCATGAATTACATGCTACAACCATTAGCATGTATCCGACTGATATTAAAAGAAAAATTTTGGAGGCTGCAAATGCAGATCTGCAGTACAGAGAATTGGTAGCCAAGCTACAGCGGGGTAAGATGCCACAGAAGATGGAAATTTATAAATTGGAAATAGATGGAATACTGTTGTACAAGAACAAAAATTTTGTACCCAATGTCCAGTGCTTGAAACATATGATTTTGCAGGAAATGCATAATGTGCCTTATGCAGGGCACCCTGGATATCAGAAAATAGTAGCAATGATCAAGAGCCATTACTTTTGGCCGGGTATGAAGAGAGATCGATGAATACATCGCCAGATGTATGGAGTGCCAGAAAGTTAAAGCTGAGCATAGGCACCCAGCAGGGTTGTTGTAACCTTTACCCATTCCTGAGTGGAAGTGAGAAGTAGTAACGATGGATTTTATTACGGGATTGCCCCGAACAGGAAAGCTACATGATTCGATCATGGTGGTGATGGAAAAGCTTACAAAATATGCCCATTTTATTCCACTAAAAACTACTCACAAGGCAACAAATGTTGTTGATATTTTCATAAAGGAAGTCGCACGATTACACAAAATTCCTAAAACGATTGTGTCCGACAGAGACCCGAAATTCACCTCGAATTTCTGGAAAGGATTGTTCAAAGGATTCAGAATGAATCTGAACTTTAGTACAACTTATCATCCTGAGTCTGATGGACAGATAGAGAGGGTGAACAGAGTAATAGAAGACATACTGAAAATGTATGTGATGGACAAACCATCAAGATGGGAAGACTACCTACACTTGGTAGAATTCGCCTACAACAATGGGTATCATGCATCATTGAAGATGAGCCCATTTGAAGCACTTTATGGAAGAAAGTGCAATACTCCAGTGAGCTGGGATAATCCAGCTGATAGAACAGTAGTTGGGCCAGAGTTGCTTAAGGAGATGGAGGACCAAATGATAAAAATTAAGTAGAATTTGAAAGTTGCCCAGGACAGGCAGAAAATTTATGTTGATAAGAACAGAACCCATAGAGAGTTCAAAGTGGGTGATCATGTTTTCTTGAAGGTGAAAGCTAACAGGAGTTCCCTGAAGCTAGGAAGTTGCGCCAAGTTGGCAGCCAAATTTTGTGGACCATTTGAAATCCTAGAAAGGATTGGGCCAGTTGCATATATGCTTGCATTACTTGCATTCATGATTGTACATAATTTGTTTCATGTTTCATAGCTTAAGAAATATATACCAGATGCTAATCATGTTATCGATTGGAATGTGATTCAGGTGGAACAAGAAGGTGTCCTGCAAGTGCATCCTGTGCGCATATTGGACAGGAAAAGCAAACAGCTCCGAAATCGATTTATAGGGATTGTAAAGTTACAGTGGACCTGGTACGGTCCTGAGGACGCGACATGGGAGCATGAAGATGTTATGCGGGCAGAGTACCCGCATATTTTTGAAAATTTTGAAAAGCTTGCAGATGCAGTGTAAAATTGTACTGAGGACAGTGCAAAAATAAGGGGAGGGGATTGTAATGTCCCCAAGGCCGGGCCCTGTTGTAAATCATGTCTATGAAGTATAAAGCTTGCATTATGAATTTTAATTATGTTTTATAGGCTGGTGAGCCAAGTCATATAAGCTAGTGGGCTTATGTGTTATTAGGCCAGGGAGCCTAAGTATTGAAGGCCGAGAGCTTGGTTTTTTGTACATGTAATTATGCACAGTATTAATACAAAACATCTCTGCGTCCAGACCGACCATGATGAATGAGTGATGGGGGACTAAGCATCCACAAAGCCTGGATAAGGGAGAGGGGGATGAGAGGTTGGAAGAGGGGCTAAGCTGAGGGGGCTTAAACCCTTGAGAATAATATTAAATTATTACTATTCCAAAGCTGTGTAAATGTGATGTTTTATCCTAAGTTCTTTGGAAGGACGAGTGACTGCCAAATGGGAAGGAACGAGCTTCATGGGTGATAAGTGTCAACCCAAGCGCATGCATTTAAAACTGTTGAGTTGAGCCATGATGGGGGTTCCTCCTCCATTCTACCGTCGATTGTCTGAACTAGGAATTTTGTATGACGTCTGCAAGAATACCCTCACGCAACTCTGAAACCAAAAAGGCATGTGTTGATTTCTGGAGGATCCGGTACACCCTCTGTCAAAACCGCCGAGTCTGTGTTCGACCTTCGCGTGGATTTCTTATCATGCATCCCCGAAACCCAGAACCGTGAGTCTGTTCTGTATGGATGGTTGGGAAAACCGAATGTCCCGTAATTGTTGAGCGTGGTTGGGTTGAAGCATCTGTCTGTCATCTGTTTGGGAAACCCGTGTTTGTTGTCCCAGTTGATTGTGGCGGCCACACAGTTCTTGGTTGGGTGCGGGTTGTTGTTGTTGTATGTTCGTTGCTGAGCCTTGTTGTTTTTTTTGCTTTGTATGGGAACGAGATTTAGGAAACCGGTTGTATGACCTATGTGTAACCTCTCTCCAGGTGAGGGAGGTGATTGTTGTTGAAGAGGTAGGTTTTACCAAGTCTATGAGTGACTCTCTCCAGGTGAGAGAGTGCGTGGAGGAAGGAGAGAGCTCCTGGAAGGAACCTTGTAGATACCATAGAGCTCATAGATTTCTGGTCTGGTCTGTTGCTGAAGCCCAAGGCAAGGGAGGTTAGCAGCCGAAGGACTGTCTAGGTGACAAAGAAGGTGTATACTTCTGGGGTGGGACAGGCATGTGGGGAAGGAGATTCTATGGGCAGTGGGCATAAGTGGTTCTTGGGAGAGAATCCTACTTCTTTTACGTGTATTCTTATTGTAAACCTTACCTAGCCTAGGATTCCTTACCTGGTGGAGCTTAGTCCCAGCTTGGGGGTGACCTACTGCTGAGAGTGATGAGCAGCGTGGTCTAAGGCTGGGAGGTTCGTGGAAGGTCTACACACAGTTGGTGGTGCGTGATAGTTTCAAAGATAAGTGTCACTATGTTTTGTAATTATGTAATTAATTAAATTGCATACCTGTGATTCTTGCAATGCTATCACGTATTTTGTTGTGCATATGAATTATTGTTATTTCCATTAACTCTGAAATGCTAGCAGTAATTCTGTGTTTAACTGTAATTAAGCGTTTTAAGTTCATTAGAATGCATAATGTGTTCCAGAAGTGTTTTTTCACGTAGTAGCATTGGCCTGACCATGGGGTTGATGGCCGAGGGCGTTACAATTATAACAAAGGCCCTTCAGTTGGCATTCTGCCATTTCATCTCGAGCTAATTTCTGGATCTTGAGGGGAGTGGGAGGAGGGGAAGGTTTGGTAGGTCGAGTGTGAGGAATAAAGGAAGGTTTATGGATTTGAGTAGAGACAATATGTTGGGATTCCTTAACATGTTGAGTAGCTTCCAACCAAGTTTGAGGGCGAGCCATGAGGATCGGGGCTTGGATTTCATCTTTGAGGCCACTGACAAAACATTCTTGAAAGAAGGCATCAAACATTCCCTCCATTCTAAAATCCAAGTGTTCAAAGGTAGATATAAAGTCTTCCACTGTGCCAGATTGCTTCAACTTGGTTAAACAACTGATATAGTGGGTGTCAGTGTCAAAGCGTTCATATAGCTCTGCCAAAAACAATGTCCAAGCAACATACCCGTAGCATGTATATCTATGCCATTGCCACCATTGCCAACGTTTCAGATCCAAATATAGGGAACCATAACAAAGTTTGTCCAGATCATCAGTAATGCCATGCAAGGAGAAATTATGTTCCATTTGAATGACCCAACCTGTGGGATCTGATCCATGAAATTTGTTCACCTCAACTCAGGGGAGACAGGGGGTCACAAGGGAGGGAGTTGAAATGAAAGGCCATATTATGGGAAGAATTCTCACCTTAAGAGTGGGAAATTTGTTCAAGGGAGGGAGATCCATGGGACTGTTTCAACCACTGGGTGAGGGAGGCCAATTCACCCTTAACATCGACCAAGTCACCTATAACTTTGGCCTCAAAGGTTTCCAAGCGGGTATTGGTGGAAGCAAGTTCATAGGTCAGTCTTTGGATGTCTTCCTTGTTCTGTTTGGATTCATCTTGCAGGTGAAGGAATTCTTGGTTGTGAGTGTTGGCCATGGGTGGAGGGGTATGTAGGAGGGGAAGTGGGTCAACGAAAAAAAGAGTGAAAATTGATATATATGAGTGTGTTTAGTGTGAAAAGAGGAATACAATGAGATAGGTGTCAAATAAGGGTGTCGGGAAGGGGTCAGGTCCACGGGAAAAAAGGGTTGAAAATAATAGGTACTGCTTCGATCAGGGTGAAGAGAAGAATCTAATGGGATAGGTCTCAAATAATGGGGAGGGTAGGACCCAAAATAATTTTTTTAACTCTTACAGAGTTATACTCCGATCTGAATAATACTGCAGTGGCGAAATGCAAAAATTCTTAATATGAAAAAAGTAGTGTCGAAAGGCTCCATTGTTGAACAAGAGAAATCTTGTCGATTCCCTTTCTGTTTTGTTTGTGTCCCAGGGTTAGGTTTTTTAAGGTTTTCTACAAACAAGGGTTTTCCCTATACTATAGCTCTCCAATATATGTATGGGGTCGAATAGTAGTACTCAAACCAATATCTTAGGGCACCAACTAAGGAGGCTAGACTGTACCCTTAGTTGTACTACCTGATTACCCATGTACTAGATAGTATTTTCTCGAGTGTTGTTCTCGGTGGCACTATAGCAGTCAAGCGGTCGCTCGGTTTATCTATGGAGGGATTCAAGATTTCTAGGTCAATCCGTATACATGTATTGTCTGATGTGCTACCACTCAAATGGGTACAAACAAAGGTTACAAGGGTGGACAACAATGTGCAGTTAAGTACCACTTGTAGTTCCTGCGTGTATGCTTCCTCGACCACTGATTTATGCGTTGAACGAAAAATCTTTGTAGCTTAAAGACGTCAGAATACATCTCTACCCTGAAAAAGAAATTGTACCCACTATTCCTACCAAGGAAATTGCTTTGATACCACTTGTTAGGTACCATATCTATTATAGTAGCATAAACCAAAATATTGCAGTGAACAACAATAGATCAACAACATAAAATAGAAATACTGCAGAGAATAACAATGGAACAACAAAATAGATGGATCCACAACACCAAAATAATACCTTTATTGATAGGAAACAACGTTCACTTGCCTCTTCGAGGGGGAAACCTCCAACATAATAGAGCTTTGTTACAAAAATTCTCCAGACAAGCTCCTCTCATACCTTCTACTCTTATTTATACTAATTCTATCTTCTAAAGAACATTCTAGAGGAAGATATTTCTAGAAGCAGAAGCTTCTATTAGGTCTTCTTACATTGACATGTTCATATTTATTAAATAGGCCTTATTAACTAGTATCGACCTTCATTACATGGAAAATATATTATTCTACCTACATGAGAGGTTAGGGGGTTAGTTCCCTAACACTCTCCTTCTCCCAAAGGAACCTAGAAATCCAGTCCTCAATTCACCAAGCAAGGCGGCCTACTGTGATTTCTTTCTCAATCATTGAATTCTCTGCAACCTTGTTTATCATCTTGATTCGAAGACACTACCAACCAGTGATCCAGATTTATGAGAAGAACAAAATGAAAACACAGAATTATAATATTAACACAGAGGCATAGTGAATAATAATAGAGATACAATCAAACTTGAATTCTATTAAATAATAAATATGTTGAAACTGTAAAATGCAGACTGAAAACAAGCTTGCTAGAATGGTGACAACTTATCTCTGAGAAGAGATGTGATGGCTATGCTCATTCACAAGAAGATGAGTACAATGAGGCTTTGAAGGATTTTTTACAATAAATATGAATGCCAAAACCCTAGACATCCAAAAACCTAACCCTAGGAAATGAAACGCCAAAAGTCATGTGGGCCCCATTGGGGTAAGTTAGTACATCAACTTCATGGGGTCATAATTTTTGCATATGATCTCCATTTAAAGCACACGATAGCTCGTTGGAAAGGTATCGATGATGAGATTCATTTTTGGGGCTCAATAAGAGCCTATGTTTATCATTGATGTGTCCTATCGTGAAAAAATGTCGTTTAGGCCCTCAAAATGACCTCGAAAGTTTAGGACCCGAAAAACTGCTAAAAATAGTAATTTTCCAAAAGATTGTTTTGAGCCAGTTGGAATAGGTGGGTAGCCACCGATATCCTCATGAATCAATCCTCCCCCATAGGAAGCAATGGTCTCCATTGCATTAATTTTCCCCATCATATGAGGAAATTTCTAATGAATTTGGCCTTGGGTGAGCCACTTGCCTTGGAGCAGGAGCTGCTCTACTTTGGCAACCTGATAAAGTTGGATCCTCTATTGGTGAGTTCCCTTGACCTGTGTGTCCACGATATGATTAGTGGATTCATGTTCCATCAGTCAAGGTTGATTTCTGTTGGTGTCAACTATTCTTCTAGCTCCGAGGTGTCCAATAATGGTGGAAAATAGGGCCGAAGGAGGTCCACATTGAACACTAGGTGCAAGCCAAGGAAGGGGGGGGGGATGTTGAGCTCAAAAGCATTATCACCCACAACCTTGGTGATGGTGTAAGGTCCACAACAGAGTGGACAAAGCTTCCTATGAGGAATTGTAAGGCATTCTTTCTGCAAGTGAAACCAAACTTTGTCCCCCACCTGAAACTGGTGTGGCACCCGATGTTGATCATGGTGTTGCTTGTACTTGGCATTGGACTTCTATAAAATATCCTGAACTTGTTGGTGGATGTGATAGATTCGCTCAATGAACCAGGTGTCTTTGTCAGCTTCAGTTGGAGCATGCGACGAGTCTGCCTGGGTGGCTACAAGGGGTAGTGCAACATCCAAGGGACCCAATGGTTGAAATCCCAACCCCACCTAAAAGGGATGTGGCTGGTTGAGCTATGTATGGTTTTATTGCAGCTATGTTGAACATAGGAAAGACTCTCATCCCATGTGTAGGGGTTCTTGGAATTTTACATGCGCATGATGTGCACGATCATTCGGTTGACGACCTTGGTTTGGCCATCCGTTTAGGGGTGGAAGGCAGTGGATTTGGTGAGCTTGGTGTCCAACAATGACCAGAGGCTCGACCAAAATGTGTTAACTAAGTTAAAGACTATTAAAGGCCATTTGAGTATAATGAAACTCAAAATATATACATATGGTATCATCTATATATCACATTTGTTGGTAATTAAAATAAAACATATAATATAATATTTCTACCCCTATTGTTCGAGCTTCATACTTCAGAATCTGTTGAAGAAAGCAATTGGATGCAAACCACATGTACAAATTGTAAACCATGCAATGCACAACCTTGTTGACATTTTTGATCAATTGTAAACTTAATGACATCTTTTGTGAGATTCCCTAGGTCATAGATGGATTCTTTAATGCACTAGCCATTATGAAAGCTAATGTATAATTCTAGACATAGTCTACTATTAAAATTTTGGATGTCATCACATATTATTTTAGACTCTTATTACTTTTCTACTACTTAGAGTGGTGATAGAAAGTGTTTCACTCATCTCTATTTCTATGTCTAAGTTTGTCTCGTGAATATATCTTGGATTTGTATTTGACTACTACTTTGATTAGTTCACAATCCCTTTTACTATTTATTCTTATTTTTTGCTAAGCTTAAGATTATAATAACATTCACTCTCTATTGGATCCTAAATGTCCAACATAAGTACATTTTTAGGTACATTTTGTGTAGTGGTTTTTCCTTCCCACCATCTACAAAATTCAATAATTGGAAAGGATGGATTCAACAAATTTCATTCTTAATATTCTAGTTAAAGTTTGCAACATTTTTGGAATGGAATGATAACCAAACAATGCTAAGATAGCCTTCTTAAGGTAATGTAAAGCTATAAGGGCTCCAATGGAATTAATAGAGCATTTTTTCATGTTTTATTTTATAAAAGAGAAAAACGAAAGAACTAATTGTAACGAAACACACATCCATTTACTTAGTTGCATTTTTTCATGTTAACCATGACCCCATATTTAATTGGATGCATGAGAAACTCAAAAGACTATTCCTATCATTTGAGGATGCCATGTTAAAATAAAAGTTTGATGTTTAATTTTTTTCCAAGTTATGATGGATCATCTATCTAGTAGATATATCAAGTGACTTAGGAAACAAAGGCAATCAACGCAATTATCTACCTAAAAACCTCATGCACGAAGTTCAATCATTAAAGCTAACACATTGATTATATATATATATATATATATGATATAAGCTCATAACAAAGATTTTCAGAATCATTCCAGACAAATTATTTGTGATTATATACTAAATTTACTCTTTGCAGACAAGAGCGATGTTATTAGTTGTCAAGTTTTTGAGTGATTGCCCCTAGGCATTATAATAGATAAGGGTACACACAGTTTATTCATTTTGTTATTTATTTCCATCTAAAACCTTATTATAAAATGAAGTTTTTCATGTTATTAGTAGGAAGAGCATGATGCTCTACTACATACAAAATGAGGTAGTTAGATGTTGGATTGGGATGATTAAAAATCATTGAAATTCACTCAATGCATGTGTAGGACTTTCATTTAACCTAATTTTGAATGATTTAAAATAGAGGAGTTTATGAAACCACATCAAACTTGTATAAATTTATTTCAGAAATAATGTTAAGGGTGTTATTTAAAAGATTTAGAGTTGATTTATTTTATATTTTTGAATTGAGAGACACTTTCTATAACATAATGTTTTTTTATATATGTCTTTTAGTTTTACCTTTTTTGATGGCTTGTAGATTACACCTCCAACTTCTACTCCCATAACCTCTTCTTTAGGTTTGACCTATATATGGAGCTTTCAAGAGAAATATTCATGCACATGTCTATGAACTACTCCAAGAACATAGATTAGATTCCAAAATAATTGATATAACAATTCCTACTTCACATTGTAGATTTAATTTTAGAGTATATACAAATTTTAGTTATACTTTCCATGCCAACATAAGAATGGACTTAGTCTCTCTACATATCTATCTTGTATACAACTTGAGTGGGCTTAATGGTTAAGAACATGTGCTTCCTCCTAAGAGTTCACAAGTTCAAATCCAGAGGGGGGTAGGGTATGTATACCTCCATAAACTTTACCAGTCAAATCGTTGGGCGGAGGGGGTCCCTTGTCCCACAAACAAGAGGGTCTCATACACCAATTTGGTGTCTGGCTTGGCTACGACCTTAAAAATATATTATTATTATTATTATTATTATTATCATTATAAGGATGATGTATTTTATGGTTTTTCCACTTAGTCTAATGAGGACCCATGACCTCGAAGGAGAAAACACTTGTTCTTAATGGTTAGACCCACTCAAGTTGTAATCATGTTGTTTGATATTTTTTATGAAACTTCAATTCCTTTGGGTTTGAAAAATAAGTTAATTTAGAGTCTAAAATATGGAAGGGACCTCTTAGGCTCTAGTGTTTGTCACTAGTTGTTTCATTGGACCATTGTACTTAGGTATAGAAAAAATATGGGAGGAGTGTGTGAGATCATTTAGTGTAAATATTAGGTTAATATCTAGTGCTACTGAAAGGTTGGAATCCAAAATGACACCCATAGGTAATTTTCTATGAATTACATTTCTTGTAATTTATGGATTCATTAGTTTTGTACATCTTTTTTGTTTCAAACTATTTCAAAAAGCATTTAAAAATGTGAAAAGCATTAATTACATCGATCTTTTGCTTTTGTGAAACTTTACAACTTTGATACATGATATAAGATTCTGTGTGAAGAGTTCGTACACATATTTTAAACATCCTAACGTTAATTCATTATTTGTATTAGTATAATATGATTTATTTTTTTATCCCCGAGGGTTAGCTTAAGCGATCTTAAAACAAATGTGAGAACTCTTCCCCAAAGGGCTTAAAATATCTACCTTGTTTACCATCCATGGATCATGGAAAAGTATTCAAAAGTTGTATTAGTAGAATATGATTTTTTTTTTTATCCCAGAGGGATAGCTTAAGCGATCATGAACCAAATGTGAGATCTCTTCCCCAAATGGCTTTGACTATCTACCCTACCTTCCATGGATCATGCAGAAATACTCAAAATATTTTCCTCCTAAAAAAAAATATAAACTTTGCAAACCTTTATTTAACGAATTAGAAGTTTGATAATCACTCTCCCCTTCTCGAAAAGACCAAAAGACTAATTGATTACCTCACGACTTGGGTTCTCTAGACCCTTTATAAGGTCATGCACACTAGTGGATTCTATAATGGATTCTCTAGACCCTTTATAAGGTCAAGGTCATGCACTCTAGTGGATTCTGTAATGGAAAATTTGTATAGCTCTTATCCACTAGCGTTAAACTAAAAAAAAGGTTTATTCACTACATTGCATTAAGATTTCCCTCCTACTTTGCGAGATTAAATCGTGTGTTCTCCTTGTCCATATGGGTCTATGAGCCTTTTTGGTTGAATTCATGATTTACTTGCAACTTCCCTCCTAATTCCACTTTCAATCTTGTCCAATCTTGCAATCATCGTTCCACCCTACTATGTTGCTACTACTTTCAATACGCCATTTCCACATTGTGAATATGGAGGCAACGACAATCTGTATTATGATATACAGTATACAACGTCATTGTTCATCATAATCCCCAACATATCTTGTTTTTTAACGGAAAGTTGTGTGAGGTAGGGAGGACAAAATGCCATGAGAGAAACCCATCTTGTAATGCCCCATATTTGGCCTTAGACAGTTAGGAAATTGTTGTTTACTCACGTTAGTAATTCAATGCTTAATATTTGATTAGATTTAGTTCGACTAAGTTAGACATTTCATATGAATACATATGGACATGTTTATCTATTACATGATATTATTCTTACCATTATATGCTCATAACAATGATGGTTCTTTGATTGTTTAAGCATGCAAGTTAAAACAAAGAATTTTGGTACATGGATACTAGTTCAGGTTATCTTTTGGATGTATAATAGATGCAAGGAATGGTAAAAATAAACATGCATTTCTTAATTGAACGCCAGTATAGATATGGATTCTTATATGATATTGTTATAATATGCATGGATATGAGTTATTGGTAAACTAACCTACAGGTTGATGAGCTATGTGATAGCTAAATGACTATAGTGTTGAGGTAACTTGGATCTCATAAACATAAAGAAGATAGTGTATGCTATAAGTTGTTCTTATTATTTAATTTATGATTCAAAATATTGCTATGATCTGTGGTAAGTGTGGTTTTGACAACACGTACAACTTGCCCAGAGTGGTTGTTTGATGACGTGACTCTAAGAACAGTAGTTGCACAATATGGCTTGATGTAGGGTGTGGACCCTAGTTATATAAGGAGGGGTGGAAGTATTGCCCACCGTTTATCCTCCAAAACCTAGAGTCATGGGAGGGTTGTGTGAAGTCACGCTGCCCTAGACGTGTGATGACGACTACTAGTTGCATGTTGGGGAAGCTTGGTCGAGATGTATGACACTTTTTCCTATGGGTTCTATCTGGAGTTAGGTCAATATAGTTGACGCTCCAGCTTAGTCCAACAGAGGAAATGATAAGATGGAAGATGGAAGTAGGTTAGGAAGGAAGGATGCTTCGATGTTAGTTGAGAATACTGATTGGGGATTAGAGATGCCACTATATTTTACTCACTTGGTTCCTACCATGTTTAAAACCCTCTTTGATTTCCTATTGATATTTTGAGTGTGACAATGAGTTATTGATGAATTGGTGTAACTTAGTTCGTTAAAATTATTAAATGATGCATTACTTGATCTGTTGTCCTACATGTCTTGGTGATCATATAGGAACTATGCACTAGAGGCAATGATTGTTTATCGTTAGTACATGCATAAGATATGTGTCTGCTAGATATGCACACATACCCTACCCATGTATACTAGTATAAGTAATTAATGTATTAATTATTAAAATAAATTATTAACTATTTAAATGAATGTTTATTGAATATGTAAATTATATTGCATACAAATATCTAGAAGCATTAAATACTTTCTT
>SNQJ01S0032378.1:15134-46623 GCA_010110895.2 Picea sitchensis
CACAATGTCCAATCGAATTCATTTAACCTCAAATATTCTCTTCCTTAATGATGGAGCTTAACTTCACTTTCAAATATTTTAATGGGCATACTTTAAATATTCTACTAGATACAATGACAATATTATTATTGATGAAATTTTAGAGCTTAAAAATAATAAATAGATTTATTACTCTATCTATAATTCAAGCTTAAAAATAATAAATAGATTTATCACTCTATCTATAATCCAAACAATTTATGATTGGATTTCAAATAAAAATAATGAAAAATATAGGATAAAATAAACAAAAATGTATTACTTTTATAATTCAAACAATTTATGATTGGATTTCAAATAAAACTAATGAAAAATTTAAAATAAAATAAACAAAAATTATTACTTTTAGGTATATTTGTCCATATTCTTTTGGAGCGAATAACTTTCTTTCTTACCCTTAATTTAATAATCATTTTATAGAATGCTTGCTTTACCTTAAAGATTTGTCATTAAATTTGATAATAATTTTATATAATGATTGTTCATCTAATCTACTTGTCTTGCATATAGATGTCATAAATAACTTAGAGTAGATTTCTGTCTCTGCAATTTGATAATAATTTCATATAATGATTGATTTACATTAAATATGAGTGATGTAATCATGTAGGTTTTGGCTCTTTTCTCGTTTTCTGGTATTTTGCCGCTGACATTGATAAGGAGGAAAATGGCCAAATCTCAAGGCACAGTTGTTGTTAGTGTTCAATTGGCTCTTTTAAGGCTGTGAGACGCCAGTGGGTAGCCAACCGGCGAGGCCACTGAGATGCGCACCCTGCGGGATTACAAAATGCTGTGTGGATTTGCATCAATTCAGATCGAACTAGCACAGCCGCTAACTCGCGGCTGGTAAACCCCGAAAGGCGGTTTAAGGCTGTTAAACTTCTTGCTTATAGTTGTTAAACTTTTCGTTTATGGTTGTTAAAAATGCAAGCATGCACTGTAAACTAGCATAAATGATTGACGATTGCTGGTGATGTCAGCGTAGAAACGTGGTCATCAAACGTCAGCCAGCAAAAACATGAAACGCCAAGATCTTATTTTAATATTTTTTAATCAGGTAGACCTGGCAATAAGTTAGTGAACACAGTAATTTTTAAACACGATTAGGTAAATGTAAAAAAGTAAACATATAAACGGATGTCTTTCCATTGGTTTATTTTGACGACTAAGAATATTCTAGGCATATTTAATCTGTCCATAAAAAACATATTAAAAACTAAAAACATATTAAATGTACCCATTGTCAATAAATATAAACCTTTCAGCATAAATATGCATTTCGCTTAATAAACCTAAACCTACGCAGCATGGGCAGCATGGATAGTGTATACGTCGTTCGATTTAAAGCATTCACTTTAAGTAATTCAGATCTAAGAACCCTATGTAGTGTCCAATAAATCTATGCATTTAATGTTTTACGGCGCAATAGTTATTAATCGCCGAACATGATCGGTCTCTCTCAGACAGTATTATTAATTAACTAATGCAGATATCGGTGTCATGACTCACAGCTGCTTGTTTTGTATTTGATACCAAAGCTACCACCTCATGGCATCTCTATATGATGAGGTCCACTTCCACGTTACGATATTTACTCTTGTGCCACAATTCTGTCTGCTTGTTTTGTATTTGATATCAAAGCTATCACCTCATCGCATCTCTCTATGATGTGGTCCATTTCCATGTTACGATATTTAATCTTGTCCCACAATTCTGTAAACAATGACGACATCGGTTCCATGGACAGCCTGTGACCGACCCTTCTCATGAAAAACTCTTGGATTAGAATTCATTGTCATTCACGGCGGTGGTTCCAGTGGTTATCAGTGTTGGAATTTCAAAACAAAACCGTGGTTCCCGTGATTATCAGTGTTGGAATTTCAAAACAAAATAGTTAGTCAAATAAGGTTTTTATAATTCATTTTCATTCACGATGGTGGTTTCAATGATTATCAGGGTTGGAATTTCAAAACAAAACAGTTAGTGAAATAAAGCTTTTACAATTCATTTTCATCTATTGCTGTTTTAGTGGTTATCTATTGCTGTTTTAGTGGTTATCATGATTGGAATTTCAAAACAAAACAGTAATGCACTGCTATGACCGGAACGAGGGAGAAATAGAAGTCCGAAGCAGCGGACAGGTGGGAAGCAGCCTGAACTACAGGTGGTATCCAATCTGGTAGATGACCCAGGGAGAATGTCACTGTGGAAGTAAGGTCGGAGCCCCTAAGAACCGGAGTAATTCTCGAATTAGTTAATCATAATATTATATTAATATGGGGTTAATATGCAGATATTCATTAAGTTAATCATAATATTATATTAATATAGGGTTAATATGCAGATATTCATTAATAAGTTTTTCGTGGAGAGTGTATAGTTCAAAGACTTAGAAAATTTCAGTAGTAGTTTTTTTTTTACATTCAAATTTAATAAACACAATTTCGTGACATCCAACATAGTTGAAGAAAAAAATTTCTCAGCACATAAAAATAAAAGAAGATGATGGATATGCATAAAGAGATCTAATTCCTCTAGAGATTGTTTCCGAAGTAGTTTTCTTTGAAATTTATCAAAAATTAATAATGTCTGTTATGGAATTTGTTACATATTTTTGGAAATTTTAATATGTTTCTCATATACACTGGGATTGGGGCTCCTGTGGACCATAAAAGAAATAAGTACAAGAAATAAGACTCGAGAAAGAGAAGTGGACGACGGTAGAGAGGAAGCCTGAAAAGAAGAAACTGAAAGTTATCAGTCTTTGGTTAGAGATTTCTATTTACAGAGGTGGAATAACTAGATTGATAAAGAAAGAAAGATGTGATCAGTATAGACTTACTATGATGGTATCTATTTCTCCCTTTGTTATTCGCTTGCTGATGTCTTTT
This sequence comes from Picea sitchensis, assembly GCA_010110895.2. Taxonomy (NCBI): domain Eukaryota; kingdom Viridiplantae; phylum Streptophyta; class Pinopsida; order Pinales; family Pinaceae; genus Picea; species Picea sitchensis. The sequence goes on from SNQJ01S0032378.1 coordinate 18,065, forward strand.
TATTGCTCTCATCGATGACCACTCGAATCGTGCCAACCGGTTGTTGCCCTTCGTCGGTGATCTTGTCGATTCTCCTTTCGATCCATTCTTCAATGTAGCTTTTCATGGGGCCCACGTTGATTTCATCCCAGATTTTTATGTTGAAAAGATCGTTTTCTAATTTCCTTAGATCGATAGAAATACTATGGAGAGCTTGTTCAATTTCTTCATTGTGTGCTGAATAGTCTACTAGCTAGTTGTCGATGTCATCTTGACCATATTCAAGGATGTCGTAAAACTTGTCTAAAAACAACCCCTTTAAAATATCAACTTGTTCATTGAAGGCTTGCTTGATTAAGGACAAAGAGTTGAGGATTAAGTTTGGGTATTGAACCTTGTTGGTACTTCTGGCTAATTCTATTTCAGTCAGATTTATGAATAGTTCTTATTTCTATGATATGGCTTGTTCACATGATTCGACAATGAGATGTAGGTTCTTAAATTTTTCTTTCCAACATGCTTTTAATTGTTTGATCCGGTTTGGGGAGGGGAGATCTTCTTGTCTTCCTCTCAGATATGAGATGTTGATGACATAGTTTCCAAAAGGGAGCACAGTCTCTAGATAGAAACGTTCTTCATTTTTTAAATCCACCTGCAAATGTTTGTGCAAAGCATGTGCCCTTGTTTGAAAGGAAGCTATATTTTGTGATGTTTCTCAGGCTTTAGTAATGATCTCTATTATTTTCTTGATATTCTTCTCCACATAGCCTCTGCAGGATGTGAGGAGGCTGGAGGATCCTTTTAACTTGGCTGCAGGGGTGGTAGGCATGGATTTTTCTAAAGGAATGACAAACAATGGGTTAGGAATCAAAGCTTCCTCCAATTCCCTCATTCGGTTGTTCAGTCTCTCATTCTCCGCTTCAATTCCTCCAATGGAATCATCAAGAGCATTTGCGGTTTCTCGGTGAATTCGAGAGATTTGGGATGACTGCATGCTCCTAAGGTTAATCTCTGAATGATATTTCCCTTTCTTATTTGTTACATCTCTCTTTTCAATAATCAAATTTTTAGATTGGCTGTAAAAAACAACGCTCTGGAATACAAAGGATTCATCTTGGTGAAAAATGGTTGTCTGAGCTATTTCCATTGTGGAACTATGGTGCATCGTGTGTGTGGGCTGATCAACTTTGCGGAACACGTCATCAACAACAGTCTCAAGTTGCATGTTCTCACTTTCAGTTCGGGCTCTTCTGCTTGTCGTACAACGTTTTTTCTCTTCTTCGCCATGGGACGCTTGTGAGAACTATCAATTTTTCCATGAGGAGGGTTTTTATCTCCTCCTTTGTTTGAAGAATTCTAGGTTGCTTTCTTACTTGGGTGGGCCATTGGAGTGATGCTCTGTGATGTCATGCTCTTGGGAGTGCTACCCGGGGACTCAACACTCTTCTCACCAAATCATTTTCCCTGTTGTCTATACAATTCAGTTGTGATTTGCAATTTCTCTACGTTACCATCGTTAGGAGAAAGAGTGTTGTCATCATTGTCTCTGTCTTTGTTCAGGCATGTATGGATAAAAAGAGCCGCTAAAGCTAAGTGCTAGTAAAAGTTCTAGAAAATTCCCATTAGGGTTGAACCCTCTTAGCCTTTTAGCATATCTTAGGTTCAAGTTGTTGAAATAGCCTGCGAATTCGTCAATCTTGTTGACATTCATCAACACAAAGTCCCTGACTTTCCAAGGCAGAGGAATGAACTGATTGTTTCTCTTTCCATGGAAAAAATGCAACCAATAGTTGTATTTCCTTGTTATTTCTGTAACAAACATCTTGTCCATGATGTGACATGGAAGGAAAGAAGGATTTTCCTTGGATCCAAAAATCATTGTTACACTATAATTTTCCATTTGTTCAAGTGTCCCCTTCCTGTCCAAAAACTTGGTTGCCTGGTGAGACATTTGGGGAGCATCCTTTCCTAACAATGAATCTTTGAAAACCGAGACAAAGTCATTAAAAACCTCATAAAAAAAATGGGAGGCCTTGTGCCTCTACAAGGCCTGATACAATACCGTTACTGGGTTGAATTCATAGTTTATCTTCTTGGACATAGACAGTTTTGGAAACAGACAACAATGCGTTATCACGAAAACCAAGTAGGATGACATATAAAATTTATTCTCTTCTTTGAATCGTGACAATTTGGAACAAATTTCAATGGAAATTAGTTTACCCCAATAAAAAATGGATTGTTCCTTGACTGTGAAATACAAAATATAAAGAACCATGTGGGAAATGATTGTCATGGATTCATGTTCCGTTATTCTTGTAAACAACCAGGCAATTTCCCGGAATGTATTTCTAAAGAAATTGACCTGCAACTTTGTGATATCTTCAGGAACTGCTCACGCGTCTTCCAGGAACTTGGGTAAGAGGTCCAACTGATTATCATGTTTTTTTAGGAACTGCTTGTAGTCTTTTCCTCTGAAGATCAATGTTGGCTCCGACAATATTAATATCTTGCGGAAGACCCGAGGTGATAAAGAAACATGAGAATGGTCGTGCAGTGGAATAATTCTTTGGCTTGAAATATATTTTTCGGCGCACCAAGAGACCACCTCCTTAAAGTCAAAAACTTCAGGGACGCAGCCTGCACGAATAATTCCATAGTTCCAAATCAATTCCTTCTTGGTGGAACAAGATGAATAGTAAGAGTATGCCCTGGACCACTGGAAGTTCTCGTCCTCACGCTCGAAGATATTCACTATATCTCCACAGAACTATTGTCGAGCTACTGCCATAAGTTTATGATAACGTTCACTTTCTCTAGATGATGTTTGAAATGAAGAGTTGGAAGGGATAATATAACCCTCTAGAAATATTAGTCCAATACGTGTGAATGGGAGATCTCCTCGAGACTTTCACTCATTAATGAAAATCTCAATGGTTGTTGCATGATGCGCTGTTAGAATTAAAGACTAGTAATTGCATACTTAGAAGTGCGAAGATGGTTGGTGCGACAAAGAGAAATTAAGGATTGGAGATTTCGTGAATGCGCCAACGTGACATCCCGCGAAAGACATTCCATGTTGTTTGAGATGAAAAATCGAAAGGGATAATATAACTCTCTGTAGATCTTGGTTTAATGCATATTAATGGGAGATCTCCTCGAGCGTTTCACTCATTAATGACAATGTTGACGGTTCCTGCATGGCGATTTGTTAGCATCAAATCTTAATAATTGCATATTTAGAAAGAAGTACGAAGGTCGTGGGGACGAGAAAGAGCAATTAAGGAATGACTAATTATCGAAAGTGGTTTGTCAGGCTTCAAAATAGGGTTAAAAGTTATAACCATGAGAGGTGAGGGCCCAACAGTCAAATTGTATGTCTCGAAAGTTTTGAGTGCAAAACGCATAACACAGAAGAGGGCATGATGGGACAGTCCAGAGGTCAATTTGTATATTGCGGAACTCCGGGTACTGTTTTCATGCCATGAAACATTGGAAGCGCAATCATGAGCCCGCCTATCTGGGAACTCGCAATCAAAAAGTGGCTAAGTATGGAATAGGGAAACGATAGGCTAGACTCATTTTCGCTAATATATTGAAATTTGTAATAGATATCCCACTACCTAGCAAGGTCTTTTATGCATGTTTCTGGGCAAGTTGTGTATCGATAGTCAATGTCACTGTCTCATCGAGCCTTTTTCTTATTAATGATGGTATGTACGGTTGTTTCATGATGAATTGTTAGCATTAAACCTTGGTCGTTGCATACTTTGAAATAAGTGCGAAGGTGGCGGGCACATGAAACAATGACTAGGAATTGGCAATTTCATGAACCTGCCAACCTAAGGATCCACGAAAGAGATTCCAAGAAATGGGAAAGTATGGAAAGTAGTCTGACAAGCTTCAAAATAGGGTGACAAGGGTTCTCGAGGAGACGAGATGCCCTGAAAGTCAAATTGTATGTCTCAGAACTTTTGAGTGAAAAATGTGTAACACAGAAGAGGGGATGATGTGGGTGTCCGATAGTCAATTTGCATATCGGGGAAGTCTATGAGATATCCTATATCCTTTCTCTCATTAATGGAAATCTTTACGGTTCCTACATGACGAACTTTTAACATTAAAGCTTACTAATTGCATATCCAGAAAGAAGTACGAAGGTGGCAGGGACAATGAACAACAATAAAGGAATGGATAATTATTGAAACCGATCAACCGAGCTTCAAAATAGGGTTACAATATATAACCAACAGAGGTGAGGGCCCGAGAGTCAAATTGTATGTCTCGGAAGTGTTGAATGCAAAATGCATAACACAGAAGAGGGCATGATGGGGCATTCCAACAGACAAATTGTATATCATGTAACTTCAGGTACTGTTTGCTAGTCATGGAACATTGGAAACACAATCTTGAGCCCGCCAGTCCAGGAACCCACAATTGAAAAAGTTTCTAAGTATGGAATAGAGAAACGGTAGGCCGAACTCTTTTTCGTTAATATATTGAAATTTGTAATAGATATCCCATTACCTAGCAAGATCTTTTCTGCATGTTTCTCAACAAGTTGTGTAGGGATAGTCAGTGTGACTGTCTCCTCAAGCCTTTTGCTTATTAATTATGATATTTACGGTTATTGCATGATGAACTCTTAGGATTAAGCCTTTGTTGTTTCATATTTGGAAATAAGTATGAAGGTGGCGAACATGGGAAACAATGACTATAAATTGGGTATTTCGTGAATCCACCAACCTGAGGATCCAAAATAGGGTGATAAGGGTTCGCCAGAAGACATGAGGCCCCGACGGTCAAATTGTATGGCTCGAAAATTTTGAATGCATAATGTGTAACATGGAAGAGGGGATGAAGTGAGAGTCCGTCAATCAATTTGTATATTGCGAAGGTCCGGGTGTTTTTTGTAGGTCACAGAACAATGGAAGTGCAATCTAGAAACTTTGAAGGTCACAGAGCAATGGAAGTGCAATCCAAAATAATTAATGTGAATTGGGAAGGGCACGAATGTGGTGGGGATGGAAGGGAGCGATAAATGATTTGAAACTTTTTGTGAACCTGAGTAGAGTGAAGCATGTGAGTTGGGGGATCCCGGGGTGGAATTGTAGATCATAGAATTTTTGGGTGAAAGATTTATATCATGAAATGCGGGGAAACAAATGGGTAATTATGGAAAGGAACGACGGTCGTTTAGAGTACCCTAAATGGCGGTTTAATGCGTGTTAATGGGATATGTCCTGGATGTTTTTGCTCGTTAATGCTAATTGTTTTGGACCAGTGTGTTGAGTTGTCACTAGTAAAACCATAATTAATGTGCATTGGGAAGGGTGCGAAGATAGTGGGGATGGAATGTAGCAATAGATGCTTTGAAACTTTTGTGAACTCGGGTAGAATGAAGCTTGTGAGTTCGAGGAGTCTGGGGTGGAATTGTAGATCATGAAAGTTTTGGGTGCAAGATGTATATCACAAAACAAGCAGAAGGAGAGTTCGATAGCACCAACCCCAGAAACTGTGACCATAAAATTGGATAAGTATGGAAATGAACGGTGGTCGATCAGACTCATGATGTGAGGATATAGATGGAGATAAAGATCTATCAGTCCACCAACCCGTGAACCTGCGAACATAGAAAGGTGACTAAGTATATAACCAGAAAGGGATAATATAGGGGAACAATAAAAGGGAAAAAGGGGTAAGTATCTCACATAACAACATCTATTGTTTGTTTATTAACGCCAATATTTTTGAACCACTAGTGAGTTCTCAATAGTAAAATCATAAATTGCAGATCACATAAATTTTTTGGGTGCAAGATGTATATGACGGAACACATGGCATAAGAGTTCGATAGTGCTAACCCGAGACTCGATGGTCATATAATTGGCTAAGTATTGAAAGGGACGACGGTCGGTTGAGTTCATGATGTGAAGATATAGATGAATATGAGAATTTGCCAATCCGCCAACCTGGGAAGCCATGATCATAGAAATGCAACTAAGTATAGAAATAGAAAGGGATAATAGAGGGGAAGAAGACAAGGGAAAAATAGGTAAGTATAGAGGAGGGATAATAAATGTCGAAATGAACATTTAGTCTCAGCTATGTAATATACTTGGAGGTTGACAAAGACAACTCCAAGTTTAAAGAGAATTTGTTTATATTTATTCCAATAGTATTCATATTAATATATCTTAATAGATTATTTGTAGTCCAAATTATATCTTAATAGACTATCAGAGTCCAAATGTGGTGCAACCTTCCACCTAGGGCAAGGTGTTTTTTGGTTTGCAAATTTCATTCAAACCCATAATATATATATATATATATATATATATATATGGTATGGATGTAACATTTTTATATGCAAGGATATTCTCAAATATGAAGGTTGAAGAGAAAAGTAAATAGAAGAAGTTGTAATATGTGCACAATATTGAACAAGAACATGTCGTTAACACCCGGGTTTCCATGTTGAAATAGAGTCATTAACTAATTCTATTTACAAGCCCCCGAATAATGAAAGCAAGACAAGTCCACCCATTTATTTCTTAAGTATAGGGTGGGTGCCACAGAACTATGTCCTATCACAAATTATTCTTCCATGTAAAATGTAAGGAGCGAATAGAGTAGCTTTTATTTAAATCGAAGTGTAATGGACCCCTAATTTACCAATATATATATATATATATATATATTTTTAATTAGGGTCGTTAGGATTATTCAAATGCTTGCAATACCTTTCAAGCATTCATTAACTATAACTATAGGGTAATTTTATTACTTATTTTATCTTCCACCATTTACACTTACCATTTCTTTGATACAAGTTTAAGTTGTAATTACAAGTCTCTATCTCAATTCTATTCTCAAAAGAAGGTGAAAGGTGGCTTATTGACTTAAATAGTATATATATATATATATATATATATATATACTCACCTTAGAACTTCCATTCAAATCGCGCAACCCATATGGCATACTATGGAATCATATGGATGCATACGACAACCCCTTGATGAATGTATTGACTAAACTATAGGCCGTATGTGAAATGTATTCATTAAACATGTTACTATCAACATGACACCAGTACGTAAGTGTTAAAGATCTGTATGGTTGTGACTAAACAGTTGGTGTAGGTTGCTCGTTTCTTGTCATTTAACATTCCCATTTAAATTGACCCTAGCACAAGGGCTAACAAATATGAAAGTAAGAATAAAACCCTAACTAGACTGAAAACAAAGACTAAACGGTAAGCCTAAACTAACTGTCATTGTATTCACCATAAATTTGATGCGAGGTCGATAGAGATACGACTGTCATGGCGTAATTAAACCTTGCCTGAGATATTTATGGCGTTCTGTAACGTACTCCCATGGGACCATTGATCGTCCATTGTGCCCATTGTATTACCACCACCTCACTCTAATCACATGGCCGAGGTACAACTTGTCACTATCACCATTGATCTATTCGGCGGGGCTTCCTAAGGCTATTGTTTCATTGTTTTCCTATGGCTCTGTGTAATTTCAGATAAAAATCGCTCTATGTTAATTTTTGCAACTTTACTCTGTGCATAACCCCAGTGATGAGGAGGCTACCTGTTCCATGCAGGAAAGGAAGCATTATGCATCTTTCTACTCCCTCCTTAATCGGGTAAGATCTTAAAATCCTATTGCTTGGACTACTGTAACCTATACGAGAGTTAGTCGCATCTTGAGTCGTCTCTGTAATGGTATTTTCCTTTTTCTTTTGTTGGTTGAGAATCTTCTTTCTCGTTAGTGTTGACTTGCTAGAATATTTCCATCTATGCTTTGGTTAGATACATAAGTGTTACAATGGTGTTGGTTGCGACTTTGATTCTTTCTTGAGGTAGTAATTCATTTCTCCAGAAGTCATTATTTTGTAAATGTATTCTACACAAGGATTTAAAGTTATTAAATCTGGGGGGTAGTCTTGAGTGTGTTTGGGTTCTATCAATACACAAATACCCTCAGTACTTTATTTGATATGTAGCCTGGTATTTTAAATGGAGTTACTCACGACATACACATCACTGCACATCTAGTGGTTAACCCAATTTTAGTGACCCTAAAAGATTCAACACCGAGTACTTCTGTAGAATAATGATATGGTAAGTTCTCTGCCATGACCCATAATTCCTTTCGCGAGGGTTCTCCTTCAAGGCTAGGACTCAATCCTCGTTGCTTAAAACTCACCCTTTACAATGGTTATTTCCCTACCGTGTTATATGTAGATATGGGTCACATTTCCTTTATTTACATAGTTTGGTTTAGCATTAATTCCTCATGTTATCAACTTCTTGACTCACCATGGAGATCTGGCATTCTTGGGTTGAAAGACACAAATACATCCCTGTAGTTGAGGTGAGTATTTATTTGTCATTATACAGGGTTTTGGATTCAATCAAAATTTACTCTATTTACCATAGTTGTGCCTGTACATGCCTAGACCCACGGGGAAGATTCCTGCTGTATGATATTATTCCAGAACTTTCATAAATTTTTAGAATATTTAACCATACTCTTCATTCGAGAATCTGGTAGTTAATATATCTACTTTCACCTCGTTTGTATGAAAGAAGGGACAAATATTTAGGTACCCCAAACCCTGTTATGATCTTGTTATTTTTTTGTCATCGACCTATAGTCTACATTTTCTTACAGTTATGAGGGCACAAATATTCGATGATGCAGATGGAAAAATAGGCATTTGTTCCTCAAATCACAAGCTAAGTGAAGCTATAAATTACATTTGTAATATTTCTTTGGCATAGAATTTATCCTGGTAATTATTCTATATTCGAAATTTGAATTTTGTTTACTTCTAACGCAATACTAATTTACATTTTTTTGGTCTCCTTCCAGGACTGCTAACATCCGAAGTCTTTGGATTCCCAGGACAACACCTTGTGCGAAAAGGTACTCGGGTTCCAACTTGTAGCATTTTAAAAACAAATTTAACCTCAGGTTCTATTGTAAGGATATAGTTTCTGCCCTAAAATCCTATTATCGTGGAAGTTTTATACCAGAATCCTTTAAGAAGATGGTCATTTACAAGTTCAGTCCTTAAAGAAAAGACATAGGTGAGACCCCATACTGAAATAAGATTTCACTATTTGAGAGTTATAATCACAGTGTTATGTAGAGTTGAAGACTCATTTAAGTATTGGTCCAAATCTGGAATATGAAACATGTTTTATGTATTTTCATTACCAAACCTTTGCCTCTCCATTATTTTAATGAAACAAGACTATAACTATTTTCTCCAATTATATAGTCAGTTTAAATGGAGAAAACTTGAATTTCAAGTTATACAACAATCAATAATTAGTTTTTGTGTATTAGATATTTATAACTCAGAAACTTTGTATCGACAACATCATGTATTCATATATGAAATTCTATTTTATGTTCCTTCCGGGTCTACTTTGGTATTTGTAAAAATTGAACGTCCTTTAGTTATTTATATAGTTGTGCATATTCCAATCCACAAAATTAGATGTACACATATATGCTTATATGTTTCCAGAATTATGTCTAGCATTTTCACAGTTTAATATTACTTGAATCTGAACATCTATATGTATGTGCTCACATGCCTGGTAGAGGTTAAAATAACCTTGAAATGATTCTATTTTATTTAACTTACATGTATATCCTATGTACCTACCATAACTAACACACCATATCTTTCATCACATTATTCATTAACTAAAAATAATCTGCATCTACAGTAGCTAACACACGGTAGATTTATTACTTTATGCATTAACAAAATCAAACTGTACCTACAACAACTATCATACACAGTGGCTCTCAAAGTCTATCAGCCATAAAACACTAGGAGACCCATCCAAGAAAAATGTATACTACCAGCTATTTAATCAACATAAATTCAACTAGGGAAGAGTAGAGGAACACATCTGAACAAAACATTGAAACAACAAATGGAACAACCAAGTTCCACCCAACCACAGAACAGAGCAACCAATCTACTTGCTTTGTTCACCCCCTAGCCTGACCATGAACCCATGAGGATGAACTCCAGAACTCCTCCTTAGCTATATAGTCCTTCTTTAGTTTTCAGAAAACTTCTCCTTGACTCTTACTTAGAAAGAAGTGCTCATAACAACGAGTGGCATTATTTTCCCTCATCATACTAGGCAGCGTCCCGCCTCCCCCCATATGCTATATAAGCCAAAATCATTTGTTCCTAGGTTTTTTCCCTTTGGGAATTTTTGCATCTTTCCAAATCCTTGATTTTTTAGGGGCTGCCAATGGCCAAATTCCTGATTTACCACTTGTAGAATTCATCCTTGAGGTAGTTCAAACATGTTCCCCACTCATGGAGTCATCGTTAGTTGATTTCAACCTGGTTGTTCCATTTCTCTCTCAACAATAAATATAAAAATATTTGTCTCTTACAAGTGTCATAGTCAAAGAGTTGGTTGGGAAAATCAAATATTTTCCCAATAGTTATAATAATAAATTACAATTAACTAATTTCCAAATTCGGAATTGCCATAAATGGAAATAATTTTCCAAATTTCAAATTTACTAAAAACTGAAAAAAATTCCTAAGTATTTTCAGAATTCAATAATAATTTATTTTTGGGGGATATTACATCCTTTCCCCCTTCAATAAAACACTATCCTTAGTGTTCATTCCTTTCTTGGAACATGTTTGGATGAGATTTCTGCAAATCTCCTTCCAATTCCCAAGTGGCCTTCTCAGGACTAAAGTGCTTCCATTGCACTTTCACCTAGGCGACGACTCTGTTCCGTAGTTCTATTTCTCTCCTATCCAGAATGCACGGAGGTTCCTCTTGGAACTCGCCTTCTATTCCACCTGCACCATGTTCCAATCAATCACGTCATTAGGATCATGAACATAATTTTTTAACAAAGAAACATGAAATACATTATGAATTTTCAGATTTGCAGGAAGTGCAAGTTGGTATGCCACTGGTCCAATTCAAGCTCAGATCTCGAAAGGGCCACAAAACCTGGGTGCCAACTTGGAACAGTTTCCTAGCTTTGGTGAACTTCTTCTAGATTTGACTTTTAAATAAACGTGGTCTCCAACTTGAAATTCCTGGTGTCTTCTTTTAAGGTCCGAATAACTTTTCTGTCTGTCCTATGCCTCCTTTAAATTCTGTTGTACTTCTCTTACTGTATTCTCCATTTCCTGGAGCATTTCTGGTCTGACCATGATTCTGTCAACTAGGTTGTCCCAGCTAATCGGATTTGTACACTTTATGTCATATAGTACTTCGAAGGGGCTCATCTTAGCCGATGTCTAGTAACCATTATTGTATGCAAATTCTACCAAGTGCATGTAGTATTCCCACATACATGGTTTCAACCTTACGTACATCTGTAGCATATCTTCCACAATTTGGTTCATTCGTTCAGTCTGCCCATCCGTTTGTGGATGGTAGCTTGTGATGAAATTCAAGTTAGTATTTAACCTTGCAAATAATTCTTTCCAAAATGTAGATGTAAATTTTACATCTCTATCCGAAATCACCATTTTTAGGAATACTATACAGTCTAAAAATTTCTTTCATGAATATTTCAGCGATGTTAATATCTTTACAGGTATATTTTATAGGAATAAAGTGTGTAGACTTGCTAAGCTTATCAATTACTACCATAATTGAATCATTCTGTTTTTGAGTTCTAGGAAAACCTGTGATAAAATCCAGTGATATAGTCTCCCATTTCCATTTTGTTACAGGTAGAGGCTACAACAAACCGGCTGGGCGCTGGTGTTCAAACTTCACCTGTTGACAATCTTGGCACTTAGAAAAGTATTTTGATGTTTCGCCCTTCATATTAGGCCAATAAAATAACTTCCTTAGTGTTGTTACTATTTTCTGGTATCCTGGGTGACTGGAATATGGTTTCTTGTGTACTTCGTCCAAAATTGTTAGTTTTAATTCAACAAAATCTGGTATATATAATCTATTTTTGAATCTTAGTAGACCATTTCTGTCCAAACTCAGATTTGTCTTGTCTAAATTTTCTACGTTATTTTGTAAATCTGCCACTGTTTTTATGTATTTTTCATCATTATTGCTTGCAGCCTTTATCCTTTGCTCAATGTCACTTTTTGCCCTGCTAATTTTTATCTCAAATAGTCCATGAATTCTTCTACTTAGAGAATATTCCACCTTGTTTTCCTTACCCCTGATGTGTCTTACCTCGAAGTCAAATTCGCTCAAAAAGGCCAACCATATTTCTTGCCTTTCATTAAGGTTTGGTTGACTAAACAAAATTTTTACACCACTGTTATCAGTCAAGAACATAAATTTTCTGCCCATTATATAGTGTCGCCACATCTTTAATGCATGGATGACAACTGCCAACTCTAAGTCGTGAGTGACGTAGTTTTGTTCGTGTTCTTTTAGTTTTCGAGACTCGTAACAAATAATGTGCCCTTATTGAGTTAGGAAACCTACCAAACCTTCTTTGCATCCACACAGACTGTGAAGTCTTTATCCAGGTCTGCTACCCTTAAAATGGGTGTGGTTGTTAACAATTATTTTAACTTATTTAAACTATCCTAACATTTATGTGACCAATTAAAATTGGTTCCCTTCTTTTGTAAAGATGTGATAGGGTATGCAATATTAGAGAATCCCTCTATAAATATGTGGTAGTACCTGGTGATTCCCATGAAAGACCGGATGTCCGCTACATCCTTAGGGATAGGCCATTCCATGATGGCTCTTATTTTCTCTGGGTCGACTACAATACCTTCTTCAGATATTACATGTCCTAGGTACTGTATTTTCTTTTGAGAAAATTCACATTTGTCGAATTTAGCATACAGTTTGTGTTTTTTTTAAGTTTGCAATACTATCCTGAGATGTTCTTCGTGTTCTTATTTTGTTTTAGAATACACTAGGATATCATCAATAAATACCAAAACAAACTTATCCAAGTACTGACTGAAAATGTTGTTCATTAAACACATAAATGTTGCTGGTGCGTTAGTGAGACCAAACAATATAACAACAAATTCATAATGTCCATATCTCGTTCTGAACATTGTTTTACTTATGTCTTCATATTTTATTCTAACTTGGTGATAACTAGATCTTAAATCCAATTTAGAAAAAATATTTGGCCCACCTACTTGATCGAACATATCATTGATTCTAGGTAAGGGGTATTTGTTCTTGACAGTCATCTTGTTTAACTATCTGTAATTAGTTCATAATATTAGAGTTATGTCTTTCTTTTTAACAAAAAGAGCTGGTGCTCCCCACGACGAGACATTCGTTCTAATATATTCTTTGTCTAATAATTCCTGTAGTTGAATCTTTAACTCTGTTAATTTGGGTAAGCTCATTCGGTAGGGTGCCTTAGATATAGGAGCTGAACCAGGAAGCAAATCGATAGAAAAGTCTATCTCTCTTCTTGGGGGCAGTTCATATATTTTTTCAATGAACACACCTCTAAAATCATGCAAGACGACAAAATATTCTAGGTTAGATTTACTTTATTTTTCCAAACTATTTGTCACTTGGATAACATAGATATGACAACCTTTTCTCATGCACTTCTTAAATTGCATTGTTGAAATCTACCTAACTGAGATTGGTTTTCGTATGCCTTGTATTGTCCTAACCGTGTCATTTTCATCTTTATGAGTGTTTTTTTATAGCAATCCAAAAGTGCTTTATGCCCCTCTAACTAGTCCATTCCAATAATTATATCATAAGACCCTAATGATAGAATATTCAGATTTATCTTTGTGTTTTGACCACCTAAATTGAACTCACAGTCAGAAATGAAATCAGTTACTTTTCTTTTTGCTCCTCTTGCTAGTTGTACTAGCAAAGATTTTTCATGTCTTATTTTCTTAAGTTTATTTGAATCCACTACACTAGGAGAAATATAACTCAAAGTAGCTCATGGATCAATTAAAACAGAAACACGAGTATTGTTAACTTTACCTTCCACTTCCACTACAGTGGACTGGTGATCACCTTGTTGGCCATCTACGACTGCATTGATCATATGTAAGCTTCTTCCCACATCTCCCATGGTAGAGGCATCCTGCAGGTTGTGAACCATAGTCCTGGATGCAGAAGTTAAACATGGACAGATTCTCCTTAAGTGAGGTTCTCCACATTCCCAACATTTTAACAATTCTCTAGGGCTGTCCCCAAACTTCTTTGTTCCCAGATTAACTAGTTTACCCCCTCCTTGGGTGTTCTGGTTATTGGAGTGAAAATATTTCCTTGGAAAACGCTTTCTTGCGTTCTGGAATGGGGTTGGTTGATATCCCTTCTTCTGTTGGTTCATTCGGTCTTGTTTCTTGTCTTTCCAAGCCTTGGGAAATTTCGACTGCTATTTGTATTGGTCGTAATACACTCTGGCCTTCCTGAAAACTTCACTTAAGGACTTGGGGTTGTCAAATTCGATTTTGTCCTTATAGGACTGTGGTAAAAAAATTAGGAACCGCTGTATTTTTACTTTGTCCTCCCAGATATAAGGAACAAACCTTAATAATTCCAGGAATTTGTTTATTAGGTCATCCATAGTCATCTGAACAAGTCGTAGCTCACAAAACTCCTTGTTTTTTCTTTCATAGTAACTTTCAAATATGTACTGTTTCTTAAATTATTTCTTGAAATCCGATCACTCCATCTATTTTTTCTTTAGGCTCTTGGCCAACTTCAGGTCCTACCACCATATAATTGCTTTTCCTTTTAGGTTATAGATGGAAATTCTAACCTTCATGTTGCTGGAATAGTTGTAGATATGGAAATACTTTTTAATGTCTAATAACCATGCTTCAACCTCCTCCCTTGTCCTATATTCCTTGTCAAAGGTGGATGGTTTGATTGTCTTAAAATCTCCCTCCAAATGGTCCACCTGTTTGCTCTTTCTTTCGATGGTTGCTTTATCTTCTGGTGATGGTGTACCTTCAAAAGAGCTATCCCCTTTTTCTGCTTCAGGATCAGAATTCTTGGAGGCCCTTTTATTGACTTCTTCTTCCATGTTATTGTCTTTTGGGGTCTTCTTTGTTACTATGCTTCACAAAAGTACTTCATTTATTTCTTGTTGTTCTTGTTGTGTTTTTTTGAGTTTCTCATTGTATTCCTTGAATACTTGCAGATCCACAATAAAATTTCTCATGGTTTCTGTAACCTTGGTAGGTGAACTTCCTTCACTGTTCTGCCTAGGTTCTTCATGAGGTCCCTACTCAGGATTCTCTTTGAGTCTCATATCATCTTCATTCTGTGCTGCCATTATCAAAATAGAAATAAAGTTTTTCTATTTGTAACAGTAAATGCTTTGTTAGTTTTTTCATTGAACATAAAGCATATACTAAGAAAACATTTTTGACCTTGTTTAAGGTCCAAGTGTTGTAACCTTTTGTCTGATATCATATGTAATGGACCCCTAATTTACCAAATTAAAAAATTAATTAATTAGGGTCGTTAGGATTATTCAAACGCTTGCAACACCTTTCAAGAATTCCTTAACTATAACTATAGAGTAATTTTATTACTTCTTTTATCTACCCCCATTTACACTTACAATTTATTTGATACAAGTGTAAGTTGTAATTACAAGTCTCTATCTCAATTATGTTCTCAAATGAAGGTGAAAGGAGGCTTAATGACTTAAACAATATATATATATATACTCACCTTAGAACTTCCATTCAAATAGTGAAACCCATAGGGAATACTATGGAATCATATGGATGCATACGACGACCCCTGGATGAATGTATTATATTGACTAAACTATAGGTCATATGTGAAAGGTCTTCATTAACTAAGTTACCATTGACACGACACCAATACATAAGTGTTAAAGCTCTGTATGGTTGTAACTAAACAATTGGTGCATGATACTCATTTCTTTTCCTTTAACATTCCCATTTAAATTGACCTCGACACAAGGGCTAACAAATCCGACAGTAAGAATAAAACCCTAACTATATTTAAAACAAAGGCTAAACGGTAAGACTAAAATAACTGTCATTGTAATCACCATAAATTTGATGCGAGGTTGGCAGAGATACGACTGTCATGGAATAATTAAACCCTCCCTGAGATATTTATGGTGTTTTATAACGTACTCCCTTAGGACCATCGCTCGTCCACTATGCCCATTGTATTCCTGCCACCTCACTATAATCACATGGCTGAGGTACAACTCATCACTATCGCCATTGATATATTCATTGGGGTTTCCTAAGGCTATTGTTTCATTCTTTGCCTATGGATCTATGTAATTTCAGAGAAACATCACTCTGAGTTAATTTATGCAATTTTACTTTGTGCATAACCCCGACGACGAGGAGGCTGCCTGTTCCATGCAAGAAAGGAAGAGTTATGCATCTGTCTGGTCCCTCCCTCATCAGGTAATATCTTCAAATCCTATTTCTTGTAATACTATAACCTATACAGGAGTTAGTCGCATCTTGAGTCGTCTCTATAATGGAATTTTCATTTTTCTGTTGTTGGTTGAGAATCTCCTTTCTTGTTAGTATTGACTCATTGGAATATTTCCATTTGAGATATGGTTAGATACATAAGTGTTACAATGGTGTTGGTTGCGGATTTAACTCTTTCATGAGGTATTCATTCGTTTCTCCAGAAGTCGTTATTTTGTAAATGTCTTCTACACAGGGGTTTTAAGTTATTGAATCAGGGGGGTAGTCTTGAGTGTGTTCGGGTTCTATCAATACACAAATACCTTATTCCTTTCTTTGATATGTAGCCTGGTATTTTAAATGGAGTTACTCGTGACATACCCATCGCTTCACATCCAGTGGTTAACCTCATTTTAGTGACCCTAAAAGATTCAACACCGAGTACTCCTATAGAATAATGATATGCTAAGTTCTTTGCCATGAACCATAATTCCTTTCGCGAGGGTTCTCCGTCAAGGCCAGGACTCAATCCTCATTGCTTAAAACTCACCCTTTACAATGGTTATTTCCCCACTGTGTTCTCTGTAGATATGGGTCACATTTCCTTTATTTACACAGTTTGGTTTAACTTTAAGTCCTCATGTTATCAACTTGTTGACTCACCATGGAAATATGGAATTTTTCGGTTGAAAGCCGCAAATACATCCCTGTAGTTGAAGTGAGGATTTATTTTTCATTATACAGGGTTTTGGATTCAATAAAAATTTACTCTATTTACCCTAGTCATTCTTGTACACACCTAGACCCACGGTGAATATTCCTGCTGTGTGATATTATTCCAAAACTTTCATAAATTTTTTGAAGATTTAACCATACTATTCATTCAGGAATCCGGTAGTTAATATATATACTTTCACCTCGTTTGTATGAAAGAAGGGACAAAGATTTAGGTACCTCAAACCCTGTTATGATCTCGTTATTTTTTTGTCATCAACCTATAGTCTTCATTTTCTTACAGTTATGAGGGAACAAATCTCGTGGCATCATCTGCGATCCAAATTCGTGTAATTTTTGTGGAGAACGTTTTGTTCTGTGCATTATGGATAATTCTGGTTTAAAATGTTTCTTTTTACTTCCTTCTGACATTTATGGTTAAGGATTTGATTACTATGATCTAATGATGGGACCCCTGTTTGTTGCAAGGGTACCCATTAGGCCAACCTTGGTCCACTCCTCCCCCTTCGATCTGTGGTTGATTCCTTCAACGATGCAGATCAAAAAACAAACATCTGTTCCCCAAATCACAAGCTAAGTGAAGTTATAAATTACATTTGTAATATTTCTTTGCTGTAGAATTTATCCTGGTAATTATTCTATATTCGGTATTTGAATTTTGTTTACTTCTAACTCTATACTAATTAACATTTTCTTGGTCTCCTTGCAGGATTGCTAACATCCGAAGTCTCTAGATTTCCAGGACAACGCCTTGTGTGAAAACGTACTCGGGTTCCAACTTGCAACATTTTAAAAACAAATTTAGCCTCAGGTTCTATTCTAAGGATATAGTTATGCCCTAGAATCCTGTTATCATGGAAGTTTTATACCAGACTCCTATAAGCAATTGGTCATTTACAATTTCAGTCCTTAAAGAAAAGACATAGGGGAAACCCCATACTGAAATAAGATTTCACTATTTGAGAGTTATAATCGCAGTGTTATATAGAGTTGAAGAATCATTTAAGTATTTGTCCGACTCTAGAATATGAAACATGTTTTATTTATTTTCATTACCAAACCTTTGCTTATGCGTTATTGTAATGAAACAAGACTATAACTATTTTCTCCAATTATATAGTTAGTTTAAATGGAGAAAACTCGAATTCCAAGTTATACAACAATCAATAATTAGTTTTTGTGTATTAGATATTTTATATCTCATAAACTCTGTGTCGGTAGCAACATGTATTCATATATGAAATTCTATTTTATGTTGCTTCTGGGTCTACTTTGGTATTTGTAAAAATCAAACATCCTTTAGTTATTTATATAGTTGTGCATATTCAAATCAACAGAGTTAGGTATACACATATATACTTATATGTTTCCAGAATTATGTCTAGCATTTTCACAGTTTAATATTACTTGAATCTGAACATCTATATGTATGTGCTCACATGCCTGGTAGAGGTTAAAATAACCCTGAAATGATTCTATTTTATTTAACTTACAGGTATATCCTATGTACCTACCATAACTAACACACCATAGCTTTCATCATGTTATTCAATAAATAAAAATAATCTACATCTACAGTATCTTTATTACTTTATGCATTAACAAAATCAAACCGTACCTACAACAATTATCATACATAGTGGATCTCAAAGTCTACTAGCCATAAAACACTAGGAGATCCATCCAGGAAAAATGCATAATACCAACTATTTAATCAATAGAAATTCAACCAGGGAAGAGTAGAGGAACATATTTGAACAAAGCACTAAAAAAACAAATGGAACAACCAAGTTCCACCCAACCATAGAACAAAGTAGGAAATCTACTTGCTCCATTCACCCCCTAGCCCGACCATGAACCCATGAGGACGAACTCTAGAACTCCTCCTTCAGTTTTCAGAAAACTTCTCCTTGCCTCACACTTAGAAAGCAGTGCTCATAACAACAAGTGATATTATTCCCCCCCAGCATACTAGGAAACGTCTTGCCTCCTCTCATATGATATATATGCCAAAAGCATTTGTGCCTAGGTCTTTTCCCTTTGGGAATTGTCGCAACTTTCCAAATACCTGATTATTTAGGGGCTACCAATGGCCAAATTCTTGATTTTCCACTTGTAGAATTCAGCCTTGTGGTAGTTCAAACATGTTCCCCACTCATGGAGTCATGGTCAGTTGATTTCAACCTGGCTGTTCCATTTGTCTCTCAACAATAAATATAAAAATATTTGTTTCTTACAAGTGTCATATTCAAAGAGTTTGTTGGGAAAATCAAATCTTTGCCCAACATTCATAATAATAAATTAGAATTAACTAATTTCCAAATTCAGAATTTCCATAAATGGCAATAATATTCCAAATTTCGAATTTACTAAAAATGAAAAAAAATCCTAAGTATTTTCAGACTTCAAAAATAATTTATTTTTGGGGGATATTACACAAAGTTTTGGGCAGGGGAAAAAAAGCTTGTCATGCATGTTTAACTATGGATCAAAGAGCATATTAAATTCTTGTAGAAGAGGTTGAATTCATCTATCAATAGATGTACAGGAAAATGAGTCAATTTAAAAAAAAAAATACAATATTAAACATTTGAAAGCACCATACAAAAACCTCAAATATTTTATATTCAAATAAACCAGGTTACAAAATACAACTGAGATTATTTCCCAAAATAGCTCTCTTGAAATAGTTCAACACATATTCTCTGAAATTTAAATGTGTTTTCCATAATGACTGTGATTGGGGCTCCAACAGACCAAAAAAAAAAATATGTACAAGAATCAAGCTTGTAGATAGTCTTTTATAGATTTCAACTTGATCATCAAATTCTTGCCTAGTTAAAAACAATGAGTTGAATATCAATTTTGGGTCTTGGACTTCATGGGTGATACCAGCTAGATCTATCTCAAATTATTGAATAGTTTGCCTCTTCTATATATGGCCTGCCTACATTAGCTTTTTAATCAACATTCCATACTTTGCTAAGTGTTAATTTCCATCTATCATCGAAAACTTGGGGTTTAAGGTTCCTTCCTTGTAATGTTCCTGGTCATGCACATTTGAGAGAACTTAGAGATGCTATTCACGACCAATTCAAAGACAAGGGAGTTGTTTTATGTGATGTCAACTTTGGGGAAATTTTTTTTTGTTAGCCAACAAAAGATGAGATAAAAAATTCAAGTATCTTGTGACTAGTATTCTACCTGTATTCGATCAGTTGTTTGGTCGAAAGGCCTGCCTGAAGATTTGTATGTTGAATTTCTTTGTTTTATTGCTATAAATTGGAAGGGACGTTCAAGTCACCTGCAAAATGCTTCTTTGTTGAAGTATATATCTTCTTCCAGCAACACAGATTTGGAAAGTGTATCAAATGTTGCAGATCACACCAGGATATATTTTTCTTCATAGGAGTGGCAAATATCATGGCTCACAAAATGGTCTGGATTATTCAAAAGTGACACCAAATATTACTCCATGCCCGAATATACTCAAAAGGAAATTATAAATTTGGATCCTAACAAATGTGAGAAACTGTATGAGTGGTTGAATCAACATTCTAAAATTACAGAACCTTCTATCTCAAAGTTGTAACAGACTTGACAGAAAACCAACTTCTATCTCAAAGTTTTTTGAGTGACCTATGAATGTAGTAACAGACTTGACATACAATCAAATTTCAATAACTACTGGTACTAATGTCAAGTGTATCAAGTCATGACCTCAAGCTCAAAGTAGCTTCAACTTCAGGCATCCACACTAGCGGTGACTTTAGGCTCCAGATAGCTTCAGCTTCAGACATTGACACTGGCGGTGGAAATGGGAACAGTGCCTTGATTGTAGGGAGGTAATGAGGTGAACAAGTAGGCCTATCATTGTCAAAGAGATAATACTACAGGGTTGTCAGACCTACAAAGAGTATCGACTTTAGTGTTTCTTTGTCATGACAATTACAATAATGATGTGAGTCTGAAAATCTTTGGAGGTTGGGTGTCCTGTGTGATGATGAACTCGACATTAGGTGCATGCTAGACATGTATTATCTGACTTTGTTGTGTTAATGTGATTTCCACAGTCGACGAAGGGTCAATTTCATTTCCACAAGCAATATTAATTGTGTAATTAATTAACATCCTTGAATGACGTGAATCCCAAACAACGCCTAAAACTTTTCGACCAGTCATGTGTTAAAAAAATACATTATTTTATATTTTAAAAAATAAGAAATTGTATTTTCTATGTCTAACATTAGTTTGCACACATAAACATTTTTATGTTAACCAAAATTAATATATAGTCAACTCAGATCCCCGGAAGCGATCAAATTCCCTAGAGCTAATTTATTTCCATCATGTTGGTTGGGATAGAAGGATCCATCACCAGTACAAAGAAACAAGGTACCAATAAAATCACTTGTGCAAACACAAGATGGGGATGGGAGCACTCTATGACCAGGAAGGCAATCTTTTCTTATTGATCTGTGATCCTGATGAAAAACTCGAGAGACGCTTGCAGCAAGGACATGGCGATTTATTTGAACCAAATAAGTTAATACTTCAAGCATCGTTCAACTTCCGTTTTTTTCAAATATCGGGTCTACTGCAACAGAAGAAATGCATTCTCCTTATTCAAAGCACGAGAAACAACACAAAGATTGATATTCAGTGGAAATAGCTCTGGAATATCTACTACATCAATTTCTCTTCTAAAGAATGAAACAAAATCATTACATGACGGTGGTAGTAAAAGGTGATCTTTAGAAACCAAATCATTATGTGAATACGTCAAACTTCTTGCAGAAGGTGGTAGTATAAAGTATTATTCAGAAAGTGATGCAAAGTCCATAGTCCCTAATTCTTTCCCATTAACGTTTCCTAGTTACTTGTCGATACAGGCATCAAAACATTTTGAGAGTCGCACTCCCTGATTATATACCCACCTTCAACTACTAGGAAAATATTCTTGCAAAAAGCGGCAAACGCTTCGACCCAATTGAAATTATATGCATAGGAATAATGAAAAAAATGTGCAGTAGTGATAGAAAGTTGATTGTATGTGGAGTCTGTTACTACATCCAAAGGTCAGTGAACAAACTTTGACAAAGAAGCTGACTTTCTGTCAAATCTGTTACCACACCTAGAAGTCACCCAACAAACTTTGAGATAGAAACTTCTGTAATTTTAGGATGTTGATTCAACCACCCATACAGTTTCTCACTTTCATGAGGATCCAAATTTATAATTTCCTTCTGAGTATATTCGTGCATGGAGTAATATTTGGCGTCACTTCCAAATATTCCAGACCATTTTGTAAGCCACGATATGTGCAAATCCTATGATGAAAGATAAATTCTAGTGTGGTCTGCAGGATTTGATACACTTACAAAATCTATGTTGTTGGAAGAAGCTATATACTTCAACAAAGGAGAAATTTGCAGGTGACTTGAAAGTCCCTTCCAATTTCTAGTAAAAAAACAAAGAAGTTCAACATACAAATCTTTAGGCAAGCCTTTTAACCAACCAAAGGATCGAATATAGGGAGAATACCAATCATAAGATACTTGAATTTTTTTGTCTGAGATTCGGTTGGCTAACATAATTATTTTCGCGATGAAGTCACATAAAACCATTCCCTCGTCTTTCAATTGGGTCTGAATGACATCTCTAAGTTGTCTCACATGTGGATAAACAAGAACATTACAAGGAAGGTACCTTAAATCCAAAGTTTTCGATGATAGAGGGAAATGGGAATAAGTAGTTAAAATGAACGCTGGAGGATGATAATATAATCTTCCATAAATAATGGTTTAATGCGTTTTAAGGGGAGACGTCCTCGACATTTTCTCTTATTAATGCCAATTTTTTCGAATATGTGTGGTGAGTTGTCACTAATATATGCATGATTAATGTGCATTGGGAAGGGCGCAAAAATGATTTGAAAGTTTTGATAAACTGGAAGCCGGGGAACTCGGAAATCTGTAACAAAAAGAGGTGAAGAATCGACTAAGTATGGAAAGGTGGGGAAGAATGCCTTAAAAAAAATGAAGTAAGCAAAAAAAAAAATTGAGTTCAAGATCGACAAAAAAATGAGTTCAAATCCCATAATACTGACCTCTTCTAATTCGATACTAGGCGACTGGACTGCATCTGGGGTGCATGTGAGAAAAGATAATTCTTTGATGAATAATTCTTTGTATTGCAACATGTGGCAATAATTGTGTCCTGATAGTATTTAAAATGAACACTGGGGGATGATAATATAATTTCCCGTATATCTTGCTTTGATGCATTTTAATCGAATATGTCCTCAAGATTTTAAGTTATTAATGCCAATCTTTTCGAACCTATGTGGTGAATTTTCACCAGTTAAAAGTGTAAGTAATTTTCATTGGGAAGTGTGCGAAGGTAGTAGGGATGGATGGGAGCAATAAATTCTTTCAAAATTTTCTGAACCTGGGAGTCCAGGAACCCACGAATTTGGGACAACAAGAGGTGAATAATCGACTAAGTATGGAAACGTGGGGCGTTCAGACGGACGAGGACAGACTCATCGTAGGTAGAGTGAAGCTTGTGAGTTCGAGGAGTTCAGGGTTGAATTGTAGTTCACAAAAGTTTTGGGTGCAAGATGTATATCACGAAACAAGGGGAATGAGAATTTGATAACACCAATCTAGGAACTCATGGCCATAAACATTAACTATGGGAAAACATTCTTAGTTATGGAATATAGTTGGACCTCTACAAACTCAGGTTCAAGTACAAACATAATTTGTCTATAGTTATTCAAATACTAGTCATATTATTTTATTTTAATAGTATTTTTGTGGCCCAAATGTAAACCATGTTCCAATTTGAAGGGTGTTTTCGGCTCGCAAAGTTTTTTGAAACACATAGGAGATAGAGAAAATATGAGTTAACATTTCCATATTCAAGCATATTCTCAAATATGACAACCTGTAATATATGCACAATATTAAAGAGGGACATGATGTCAACACCTTTGTGGATGACACGTTTGTGGATGAGAGTGGGGTAGCACAATATTGTATTCTTACAATGATGATGCCTTAAACTAAAATAACCAACAATTTTTGCCAATTCAAGATGGTCACAAAAAAAATCATCAGATCTCATAATATTCACTTGTTAATGAGTTTTAATGGGAGTTGTCCTCAAGCTTTATGCTTATTAATGCCAATATTTTCGAACCTGTCGGGTGAGTTGTCACTAGTAAAATCATAATTAATGTGCATTGGGAAGGGCGGAAGGCGGCGGGGATGGAGGGGAGCGAAAAATGGTTTCAAACTTTTGTGAACCCAGGAGTCTGTGAAACCGTGAAACTTTGAAGACTCGACTAAGTATGGAAAGGAGAGTCGGTTAGACAGAGTCATTGTAGGTAGAGTCATGCTTGCGAGTTCGAGGAGTCCGAGGTTGAATTGTAGATCATCAAAGTTTTGGGTGCAATATGTATACCCCAAACACAGGGCATGAGAGTTCGATAGCACCTACTCGTGAACCTGCGACCATAAAATTGGCTAAGTATGCAAACAAACGATGGTCGGTCGGACTCATGATGTGAAGATATAGATGGAGATATGGATTTGTCAGTTCTCCACCCTAAGTACCCACAATTATAGAAACACAACTAAGTATAGAACCATAAACGGATAATAGAGGGGAAGAAGAAAAGGGAAAAACGGGTAAGTATAGAAGAGGAAAAAGAAAGGGAGAAAAGAACTTTATCCCTCACACAACAACACTTAGTCTCATAATTATGAAGCCATAGAAACACAATAAATATGGGAAAAAAATTCTCAGCTATGAAATATAGTTGGAGCTCGACAAACTCTGGTTCAAGTCCAAAGAGATGTTGTTTATATCTATTTCAACATTTTTCATATTATTTATTTTAATAGTATTTTTGGTGTCCCAACTGTAAAACCATGTTCCAACTTGCGTTTCTCAAGTGGATATGTGTTTGTGAAGACACATTTCCTTGAACCACAGTCCAGGGGTAGGGAAAGTGCAACGTCGACTGTTTCTTGAGAAAATATTTGTTGAAGATTAAAAAATGTATTTTCAAGTGCACGTATCATTTCCATAGTATCAATATGATTTATTTCATGTTCTTTGGGTATTCTTCTGAATGCACTTGTCATATATTTTTCAACCTTTTCCATGTATGAGGAACAATATGATGGTGTGGAATATGCATCGAGGACATACTTGTGCGTATATATTTTCATT
The DNA here is from genome assembly GCA_010110895.2 of Picea sitchensis. Taxonomy (NCBI): domain Eukaryota; kingdom Viridiplantae; phylum Streptophyta; class Pinopsida; order Pinales; family Pinaceae; genus Picea; species Picea sitchensis. The sequence goes on from SNQJ01S0032378.1 coordinate 43,460, forward strand.
TCACATAACTGGCTGGTACCTGGAGAAACTGTTGTTCCATATATATAAAAGTTTTTGTTCAAGGAAAACTGTTGGTTGTTTAAGTGTAGATTGTATGCATTGGATGTACTTAAATTATTTTAGATTTAGCTTTGCCAAGAAGTGGAAGCTCATTAAGTCATCAAAGTCTCCTTGTTCTAGAAATGCAAACAAAGATTTAGATTTCTCAATGAGAACATTGTCCTCCAAACTAATTGGCTCTACAATTCTTGTTGTGCTCATTGGCGGCACACGGAAGTTGTATCTGAAATGTGAATTTTTTCATTTTTCACATCTTCTTGTATGATAATGTCTATGAACTTTGGAAAGCCTTGGATCCAAATGATATATGTTACATGTCATGTATTTGTCCAGAAACTGCTCAATTTGTGAGATGTTGTCATTTCCATAGATCGATGCACCCTTTGTCTACAAAAGTGGATGGCCATGCCCACTCCCTCAATTATAGAATTCAATCACAAAACATTTTCCCGATAGTAGTCACAAAACAATGCCTCACCAATTCACTCACATGTTTGTTGTTTGTTGCTTGCTCTTGTTTGCTTCAACTTTGCAAGGTTGAAGTCCTGCATCCGCAGTTGACCTTGTTGTTTCACTTTGCACCATTGGGATTCTTCATTTGCGATTGGAACTGCATTTTTGGTGTTACGCATTGACGAGTAAATTTTAGTGCCAGGGTTTCACTCAAACGTATGGTTTTCAGGAACAAAAAATATGAGGAGAACATTCGATTTCCTTTTTTATATGTCACTATGGGTGCAACATAGCTGGATTATGTGCCCAAAATTGACATTCAATTGGGAACAAGAAGTTTTGGAAGGGAACATAATGAAAAAAATGCACCAAACATATTGTTTTCACACAAGAACAAGACAACATCACACTCTTGTTTCTCTGGCAAATGTATCGTTTCCAGGAACATAAAAAAATGAGGCAAACATTCGATTAACTTTTTTATATATTACTATGGCTGCAACAGAGGAGGGTTATGATCCCATCATTTATATTCAAAGGGGATCAATACGTTTTGGAAGGGAAAAACATGCAAAAAATGCACTAAATGCATGGTTTTCAAGAACAGAAAGTACGAGGAAAAAAATTGTTTTCCTTTTTTTTTATATGTCACTATGGCTGCGACAGAGGTGGGATATCTGGTGAACAACGAATTTCCAGAACAACACCAAGAAAACATCACACTCCTATTTCTCTAGTCGTAATAGTCACATATGAAAATGTTATGCAAGAGGATTTTGGCTTAGGCATTCCAAGTATTGAAAATTATTACTTGCAAAGTGGAAATAGAAACCAATAACCAATGAACATGAATGCAACCATGGAACTAAGACTCAATGGTGAATGGGGAAGGATATAAGCACAACCCCTGTCCTACAAACTGCAACAATAGGTCCAACTGTGGATGCATGACCCCAACCTTGCAAAGTTGAAGCAAACAAGAGAAAGAAACAAACAACAAACTAGTGAACAAGTACCAAGAGGACCAACTGCAGTTGCAGGACCTCAACTCTACAAATTTGAATCAAACAACAATAAGAAGCATCCAATGAACCAACGAGAAAACATCAACCAGACAACCAGGAATGTCGATGAAGAAAAATATTGCCCAAATTCACTGTAGACTAGATTGTATCAAAAAATCGAAGGAAAATGTATTGTAACACACCTTTTAAGAAAACATTTCAGGTTGTGAGGCTTGTCGAGTAAACACTTAAGGCTGTGAGGACCATCCAAAGGCCTCCCACTGTGCAAACATTTAAGAAAGTTTCATTTTACACGGGTGGAATTTTGCATCTGCAATTGGAACTGCACTTTTGTCGTTCCCCATTCACAGGTAAGTTTCACTACCATGGTTGCATCCCTATTCATTGTTTTTTTTCCCATTTTGCAAGTAATAATTTTCAATATTGGGAGTGATCAAAATCCTCTTACAGAACATCTTTGTATGTGACTAATACGACCAGAGTGTTAGGATATTTAGACACTTAGGAGTTAGTAAGATCTACTTGGTCTATTGTGTCATTAGGTAAAAGTGTGTTTCTTTAGTATGCATTAGTATGCATTTGTAGTTAGGAAATCCGACGATCACGATATGTTCCTGACATAGAGTGATTCGACGGTTCATACTCTCCTCGATATTAATGGCCATTGATCCATGGATTAACACCTGATTGGTCCATGATATCTATTTAAAGAGAATGGAGGGTCATTTTCCAATGATCGATTGTGAGAAACTCTCTTGTAAAATCTCTCTGTAATCGTTTTCTTTGCATTAATAAACTGCTCCAAGTGGTTGCGTTGACTGGGACCGTGGATGTTTCCCCCGTAGGGGTTTTACCACGTGAAAACATCGGTGTGTTAATATTTTGATATGTTTATGTGAGTGGTTACTGAAGGTGTTCATCCTCTGTTGGAATACCTATGTTGTCGAACATGGTATCATAGCCTCTTTGAAGACTCGGTCCTGTTGAAGATCAAGATCATGAAGCCGAGTTTCCTCATATCCACTTTCTGTCATTTTCATACATTTCTGGGCTGAGAGGACTATTCCATTGCATCCAGAGTGCTCGTTTCAGTCAAGATCACTTTTCGTTTCACTCAAAAAGGTTTCCATTTTCCCAAGATACGACCAGTACAGTCAGATCCGGAGGTATAAAGCTTGAATACACATTTTTTAAAATTTTTGCAGAGTAGTATTTTGGTTTTATTTTATTTATTTTCAGGTTTCTACTCTTTTATATCTGCGTATGCTCTTTTCCCTATGCCCTATGTGATCTCGGAAAATCAGAAACAGATACGAAAAGGTGCATCTTCCGAGTAAGCTAACCGAGATATAACCCTTGTTGTCATCGAGAAGCAAATTTTTTTTCTTGTGTGAAAAGTGTTTTTTTTTAGCAAGCTCTCCAAGGCCGTCTTCATCATCAACAACAACAACAACCCCAATCCTCCTTCTGAACATTACAATATGTTTTGCTAGATCATTTGGTTAATAGTTTCCTTATTAAGTAAGAGGTCTTGAGTTCAAGTCTCTCTTTTGTTACCTTTTTTGAAAAAGTTCATGCTAAAATTGTAAAGTGTATTTCACTTCAAGTATAAAAGTGAATCACTAT
>SNQJ01S0032378.1:46633-72318 GCA_010110895.2 Picea sitchensis
ATTCTGTGTTTGTATCTACCTTTTATGCCATGAGAGAGGCTCTAGGGGAAGAAGCTTATGAAACACCCACTCTTGAGTCCTTTTGTGCTTCTTTGATTCGAGAGGAAGATAAGCTTGTACAATTTGGAGTGATCAACACTGCAAGTCTCTCCAACAAAACCTTAGTTTCCCATCAAAAAGATAAACCCAAGTATCCCAAGAAGCAACATCCTCTCTACAACAACAAACAACTTGAGGGTCCCAAACCTGCTCAGACAACTTCAGCTCCTACTGGTGACAAAGGAGAAAATATAAAAGTAAGAATACTAACAAACATTGCAACTTTTGTGATAAAGATGGTCATGATGAGTACAAATGTTTCAAGAATATGGCAGCTTTAGAAGCAACGATGAAGAAGCACAACATCAGTATTGATTCTACTTCTTCTTCTCATGGACATGCACATTCTGCTTCTGGTTTCTCCTTTAATTCAAATTCTACTAATTCTTCTTCTTCTGATGAGTGGCTTATTGATTAAGGAGCATCTTATCATATGGCTAAGGATAAAGCCATATTTTCTTCTCTAAATGAATGTAACACTAAGAAAATATTTGTTGGTGATGATAGATCTCTTAGTGTTGTAGGATCTGGAACAATTCAAGTGGATAATGGTCATTTCAATGATGTATTATGTGTTCCAAGTATTTCTTGTAACCTTCTATCAGTATATCAAATCACTCATTCAAGTGAAGGTAAAACTGTCGAGTTTTCACCTCACCAAGTTGTAATCAAGGATCTAAAAGATCCTAAGCATGTTCTTGCAACTGAAATCACTGATGATATTACTAGGTTGTACAAGTTTGACAACTTTGGGTCATCAACGTTTTCATCAGTTTTTGTTCCTCATAGCAATGAATTGAGAAAACTTTGGCATGAGCGGTTTGGTCATCTAAACTTATTGCAGAAACTATGTAATCAACAGATGGTGACTGGTCTTCCTCTTGTTTCATGTAGAGATGGTGTTTGTGTCGGTTGTGTTCTCGACAAACATCATCGAGACAGTTTTGACAAACGTGCCTCTTGACACACCTCGGGTCCTTTGCAGCTTGTTCATAGTGATTTGTGTGGTCCACTTTCTTCTCCTTTTTCTGGGTGCAAGTATTTCTTAACTTTCATTGATGACTTTTCCATACGTACTTGAGTTTACTTATTAAAACTCAAGAGTGAAGTTTTTGACAAGTTTTTGGCCTACAAGGCCCTTGTAGAAAAGAAATCTGGACATCAAATTCAAAGGTTAAGAACAGATAATGGAGGCGAATATGTGAACAATAATTTTACAAGCTACTGCACTACACAGGGAATCCAAATGCAACAAACTGTTTCATATACACCACAACAAAATGGTGTTACTGAGAGAAAGAACCGCACATTAAAAGAAATGGCTAATTGTATGATCCAATCTAAGGGATTAAGTTTAAAGTATTGGGAGGAAGCCATCAATTGTACAAATTACATAGTAAATCACACTCCCACAAAGGCTCTTAAAAATATAACACCGGAAGAAGATTGGACTAAAATTAAACCAGATGTAAGTCAGTTCTGTGTATTTGGCAGTATATCATGGGCTCACATTCTTGATGAGAAAAGGAAAGTATTGTAGCCTAAATGTGAGAAGTGTATATTTTTTGGTTATTCTGAAGATGTCAAAGGTTACAGACTTCCTCAATCACATTGTAATGAAATTATTATTAGAAGATATGTGAAATTTGATGAAAATCTCTTGGCCTGCAAGCCTAATTCGACGATTGTGCCTTCTTCGGCCTGCGAGCCATCTTCAACATTTGTGCCTTCTTATGATCTGGTTTCTTCTTCAGATGATGATAGTGATGATGAAAATCCACCTCCGCCTGCTCACCCTCCTCCATATGAGTCCTTTGAACTTGAAGCAACACCAAATCCACCGCTTTCTAGATGGGTTCATTCAACATGAGAAGGAGTTGGTGATCTTGTCGGTGATCCTTCAGATCAGCGTCGGACACATTCACAGTTCTAGTGAGCCTCTTCTCTTTTGGCTCAAGTTTTAGAAACTCATGATCCAGAGACATTTGCAGAATATTTAGGTCATCCAGATTGGGATACAACAATGAATGAAGAGTATCGTTCTTTAATGGAAAATGATACTTGAGATCTTGTACATGTTCCAAAAGGAAGAAAACTTGTTAGATGTAAATGGTTCTATAGAAATAAGTATGTATCAAATGGAAGTGTTGAAAGACACAAGGCTCGGTTAGTTTCCAAAGGATTTTCCCAAGTTGAAGGAATTGACTATAATGAAACCTTTGCCCCTGTAGGAAAAATGAATTCCATCTGCCTTGTTCTTTCCCTTGCTGCCTGACATAAATGGGAGGTCCATCAGATGGATGTTAAATCTGCCTTCTTGCATGGAGATTTGCAAGAAGAAATCTACATGGAACAACCTCCTGGCTATGTCCAGAATGACTCTAGCCTTGTTTGTCGCCTCAAGAAATCTCTTTATGGTCTTAAGCAAGATCCCCGAGCTTGGTATGCCAAAATGGATAGCTTTCTTATTGCCACTGGATTCTCTAGATGCCATTATGATCCTAATGTCTATACCAAGAAAGTAGGAAGCCATCTCATAATGCTTGTCCTTTATGTTAATGACCTTATCCTTACTGGTAGTGACTCAAAACTTTTAAACCATGTGAAAACCAGCCTTAAGAAGAAATTTTTCACTATTGCCTTGGCCTCCAAGTTTTGCAAACCAATGAATGATTTTTTCTTTCCCAGTCTAAGTATGCTTGTGACCTTCTTTGTCGCTTTCACATGGACGTTGTAAAACAACCCCTTCTCCCTTCCAGTCTGGAGTCAATATTTTTGCCACCTGTACTTCTCCTGAAGTTGATGCCACCCTGTACCGTCAGTTAGTTGGTATCCTCTTTTACTTGACTCATACCCATCCTAATATTTCCTTTGTTGTTGGTCATGTTGCTCGATATATGCAAACACCACATGAAATCCATTGGAAAACAACTAAAATGATACTTCGCTATGTTTGTGGTACAGTTCAGTTCGGGATACATTACAGTTCACGGGGGACTCCTTTATTGGTTGGTTTCACTAATTCAGATTGGGTCAGTGACCCTAATGATCAAAAGTCTACTGCAGGTTATGTTTTTAGCCTTGGTTCATGACCTGTCACTTGGGCATGTAAGAAAGAACAAGCTATTGCACTTTCTTCAATAGAAGCAGAGTATCGAGCAATGGTAAATGCACGTCAGGAAGCCCTGTGGATTTGACAAATCCTTTCAAAGTTTGGATTCCAACACCAACATCTGACCAGCCTTTGGTGTGACAATCAGAGTGCCATCAAGCTCACCAATGACCCAGTTCAACATCAGCGTAGAAGACACATCGATCTACACATGCACTTCATCAGAAAGCTAATTCATGATCAAGTTATTGAAGTGGTCTTTTTCCCTACAGAAGATCAAGTTGCAGACATTTTCACGAAGTCTCTTACATAAGTGAATTTTTCCAAACTTCAATCTATGTTAGGAGTTTAGGAAGTTTTCATTAAGGGGGGATAGGCTCTAATTCCTCCTTCCTTCTCCTATTGTATCACTATTGTAAATCCTTCAATCCTATCCCAAGTTGTTCTTAAGGGGGGATGTTAGGATATTTAGACACTTAGGAGTTAGTAAGATTTACTTGGTCTATTGTGTTGTTAGGTAAAAGTGTGTTTCTTTAGTATGCATTAGTATGCATTTGTAGTTAGGAAATCCGACGGTCACGATATGTTCCCGACATAGAGTGATCCAATGGTTAATACTCTCCTCGATCTTAACAACCATTGATCCATGGATGAACACCCGATTGGTCCATGATATCTATTTAAAGAGAATGGAGGGTCATTTGACGATGATCGATTGTGAGAAACTCTCTTGTAAAATCTCTCTGTAATCTTTTTATTTACATTGATAAACCGCTCAAGGTGGCCGCATTGGTTGGGGCCATGGATGTTTCCCCGTAGGGGTTTTACCACATGAAAACATTGGTGTGTTGATCTTTGATCTGGTTATGTGAGTGGTTACTGAAGGTGTTCGTCCTCTGTTTGACTACCTGTGTTGTCAAACATAAACAATACTATAATGTTGTCTTAGTCTTGTTTATGAATGCTAATGTTCAACACACAACCCACCTCCATTGCAACCACAATGACATATAAAAAATGAAATCAAATTTTCTCCTCACATACAAATATGTTCTGCAAGAGGATTTTTACTTAGGCGTCTCCAGTATTGAAAATTTTCACTTGCACACTGGAAATAGAAAAAAATAATAATGAATAGGAAGGTAAAGATGGCACCGAAACCCACCTGTCAATGGGGAATGACAGAAGCACAGTTCCAATCACGGTTGAAGAATCCCAAGTGTACAAAATGAAACAAGAGAAATAGGAAAACAAGAGCAAAAACAACAGGAAAACAAGAAACCAGTGAACAAGCAATGATCAAGCATCAACTAGTGAATCACTAATGTCGTTGAAGAAAAACATTGCCCATATTCACTACAGACAACATTGTATAAAACAAATCGGAGGAAAATGTATTGTAAGAGGCCTGTTAAGTAAACATTTAAGGTTGTGAGGCTTGTTAGACAAACATTTAAGTCTATCAGGACCGTCGAAGGGCCTTGCGCTATGTAAACATTTAAGAAAGAATGCAGTGTGGCAGGTTTGTTTACGTACGCAAAATAATTGTTATATTATTTTATAATAAAATAAAATAATAACAATGAAAAAAATAGTAATAATAATAACAATAGTTCGAGCAATAGAGACTATGCAAAAAAGCATTAGTCAAAGGACAAACTAATATGAAGTCAACTAATAAAAAACTCACTCTCGATGCTCAAAACTTTGGATATCTAAACATTTTAATAAAAATAGTAAAAATTCAAAAAGACAGTAGATGATCAAAATATTTGGATATGATAACATATAAAACATTGGGAATATAGAAGCTCACAATAAGACCTCCATTCTGTTATCCAATCAGATAATGACATATATGGTATTTTTTATTATATACAAATCAATGTTTTTAGTTCTCTAGTTCCCACAATAGAGATTATGCAAATCTTTTTAATCAAAGGAAAACATAATATGAAGTCAACTAATTATCGATGGCTATAGTCCCTCTACGCCTTCGGCAGGGACTAATAAAGATTTTACAATTCATTGTCATCCACTTCAGTGACTACTTAATTTTAAATTTCAAAACAAAACAACTAATCAAATTACTCCATGTCGTGGAGGTCAACAAATCGCTCTGTCATGAGTAATTTTAGTAATTTTCAATTTGCCTATCAATTCCATTCGTGGTGCCCACCATCAACTCCCTTGTAATTATTGAATCCTCACATTCAAATCATTCGGATTACGAGGGATTCATATTGTGCAAGTTAGTGCTTGACAATGAGGTGGGTCGTTACCGACTTGTTATAAACCGACAACAAAATAGAGAGATATCGTAGTTGTCCAAAATGTCGCAGTACTAGCTCTCCATTGGGTTGTCAAATTTCATTTAACGTTTTCAAATCTGTCTAATTCTATGCGATATGTTATCTAATTTATTGAAAGAGAAATAGTGGATGGATTATATGTAAATTTTCCCTCGGTTTAATTAAGTTTTATCGGTTTGGAAAATGATTGTTTTGGGTACTATTTGTTTACTGTCTATATTATGAAGTGTTTTTGTTTTTGAGAATTTATGTTTATTGGATTTGGATATTTAAAAAATACATATTAAATATTTTTATATAGACAAAAAAAATATTAAATAATTTTTAAAATAAAAGAAATTATTTGTATTGTACTTTATCTAAGAATTGTATTTAAAGTAAAGGTTTACCAGGTCATTGATTTTTTTGAAAATTTGATTAATGTATATTTTAGGGTATTTGAAATTAATTTATAGGTTATCATTCTTATAATATGACTAGTGCCCTATAATCTTTTGAAACCCTAATAAGTTTAATTGTATAGACTTATTTCAAAATAGTCATAAAAAATTAATATTTTTTGAATCACTTGTCATTTATGAAAGACAACAAATGTTATAAAATTTCAAAAGAAGAGTCACATTTCAACAATCCATCAATTTCTCGAGTCCAAACTCTTGTTGCTTAATGAACATTGTATCGCATGATTGTGAATAGTGAAAAATATACATGACTCCACACTCATTACTTACCTCATTTCATCAAAATTGTGTAGCTCTCTCACAAGACCAATGCAAAATCCTCACCACAACAAGAACAATGATTTGATTACTATTGACACAATTAGACCTCTCTCCACCAACTCTCCACATGATTTCCACTAGCATATCTATCATCCACATAAATAGTAAATGTTCTCATGGCCAACCCTCATCTTATTTTAGAATGCTTATGTATAATGTCACATGTCATTCATGCATAATTCCCTATTTTCTAATAATATTGTATCCATATTATTCATCTAATCTCATGTGTGCGTGCACATACTAATTCCCTCTTATTTTCTCTAATAAAATAGAAGCTTTTAACTAAAAGTGAGTTCATGTTTACAAAGGAACCTTTTATTTACTTTTACTTTTTCATATTATTATTAAATATTTATTTTATTTGAACGAATTTACTCATAATTATATGAATTATATTTATAAATAGAAAGCATATGATATATATATATTTTTGGTTGGGTATGTGATATATTCTTTACTTGCACATGTACCATACTGTATCTACATTAGTCTTCTCTTCATGGTTGGTATCACCGTTTACTTTACTAACTACTCAGTTACAAATTTATTCATACAATAGTGATATACTATTCATACATGCTTTTGTAAAATAGATTTTATTATGTCGAGGACATTATGGATCTAAGAGTTGGTGGAAACTCATCTTCCTTATGGTAAAATTCTATTATTTTTGCATAAAGATCCATAAGTATTATAAGTCTTAGAACATAGTCTAAAACCCATAGACTAGTTATCATTCATATTAACCATCCAAATTCAAAAGTTTATAATGCTAAAAAAATGTGTTATTAGTCCCCGCCGAAGGTGCAAAGGGACTATAACGATCGATAATTCATTGACTTCATATTAATATGTCCTTTGACTATAGATTTTTGCATCATCTGTATTGTTCGTACTATAGAAGTAAAAAAATTATTTTATATATATAAAAACACTTATATGTCATCGTCTCATTGGAGAATATATTCGAGGTATTATTGCCAGCTTCGTTGTTCCCAATGTTGTAAATGTGTATATATCCAAATTTTTGAGCTTAGACGCTCCTTTTTATTTTTTATTACATTTTTACTGAAATGTTTACAAACCGAAATTTCTGAGCATGGGCGTTGTTTTTTATTAATGTATTTGTCCTATTATTATTATTCCTTTGTATTTGTATTGAAATGTTTGCATACCGAGGGTTTAGATCATTGACACTTTTTTTGAAGTTCTTGAATAGGCCTGACAAATTAAATGTTTACATGGCGCGAGGTCCTGAAACAGGCCTGACATCTTAAATGTTTTCATACCGTGAGGCCCTTAGATTGCCTCACAACCTTAAAGGTTTTCCTAAATAGGCTTCCCGGAGTACATTTTTCCTTGAAATTTTCCATACAATGTTGTAGTGAATTTGGACAATATTGTTGTCCACTAGCAGTTGAATAGGCATTGTATGTTTCATACTTCTTCTAGGCTTGGAATGCAATTTCGTCATCGTTGAATCTACATAAATTGTTTACTGGTTCGCTGGGTGCTTCTTCTACATGGTTCATCGATTGTTGCTTGGTGTTGTTTGGTTCAACTTTGCAAGGTTGGGGGCCTGCATTCGTAGTTGGATCTTTTTTACTTTGCGGGTTCCAGGTGTTGTACCCACTATTCAACCTGCACTTCTGTCGTTCATCATTTCAAAGTAATTTTCAATGCCATAATTTCATTTTCTATTCTTTCTTTGTTTTTCAGTGTTCACGGTTGCAAAGTAAGAATGTTCCTTATTTCTACTCATGTTGGTCATATGTTTTACGGTTCCTTTTTGCAAGTAAGAATGTTTCCTTATTTCTACTCACATGCTGGTCATATGTTTCTGGTTCCTTCTATGCTTCGACTGCAGTTTGGTAATCATTGGATATACATATGTTGTTTACTGGTTCAATGGTTGTTTCTTGTTCTTTGGTTCGTTGGTTCGTCGGTTGTTGGTTGTTGTTGTTTGGCTCAAGTCTATGAGTTTAGGGTCCTGGGGCTGCAGTTGGGCCTGATCGTGCTTTCTCGTTGGTTTGGTGCTTGCTGTTTTATTTTGTTTACTTTAACTTTGCAAGGTTGGGGACCTGCGCTGATAATTGGAGCTATTATTTTTTTATTTTTTTGGTGCTTTGCAGTGTTTAGATACTGCACCCGCAAGTGGACCTGCGATTATGTTGTTTTCCATGTCTGGCGAAGTCAAAATATGGCTCCTGTTCCGTGCCTACCTGTTCTGCTATAAAATTGTGTTGATACTTTAGTGTTGACATGATACAAAATAGTGGCGTAAGAAATAATTCAACAACTACATGTGCAATTGAAATATCCATTGTTTTTTTGTTAAAATAAAACACGTGCAAAACACACTTACTAACAATATATGGTGAAATGTGCCCATATCACAATACAACTTCTTTATCCTCTACACAGATTGGTATGACCATGATACAATTTGTCTTGTACTTGAGATATGATATGTACACCAAAGATACTGCAAAATTATATTTCCATGTTTGGAAGCATATCTGGATAGTTTGCCATAGAAAACCAAGATCATTTAGCTATGGCCATGCAATTTTTTAATATTTTGTGGTTTGTAATATATTTTGGGTAGGGAAAAACTTTATAAATTTACAACCATGGATGGAGAAAAAAAAAGGTTCATGTTTCTGACTATATTTTATTCTATTTGTTGATTCTCATTTACTGTATGTACATATTACTTGTTCTCCGCTGCATAGCAACTTCCATTCATGTTCGTTGTATTTTTTGCGTTCCCACATTCAAACAAACATAATAGATGGAGAAAACGAAGGAGTCTTAACTACAGTGGTGAAAGAGGAGATACAAAGGTACATGCTTGTACTATTATTTCATATTCCGTTACTTTGTATTTCATTTATTGTTGTATATGTGTTCACCTAGTTTATTGTATGTAGATATTGCATACCTTCCTACATAATAACTTATATTCATTACATGTTTTCCTGCATACTAACTTCCTTCATGTCCATTATATTTTTCCTGCATTGCTACATTTAAACAAACAAAGTGGTTGGAGAGGACGATGGACTCTTTGGAGAGAATGTAGAGGAGGAGTTACAAAGGTGCATACCTGTACTCTTATTTCATATTCTAGTGTTTAGTATTTCATTTATTTTTTGTGTATTTGTTCTACTTGTTATACTACTTTACACCTTTTTTACTGTATGTATATACTACTTATCTTTCTGCTTATTCTCATGTGAATCATATTCTCTTTGTTGCTACATTGAAATAAATAGAACTGTATTTCTTTCTTTTACATGCATTTCTTCATACTAACTTTCCTTCATGTCCACTGTATGTTCGACGTTGTTACCTTGGAATAAACAGATTGGTTGGACATGAATATGAATTCTTAAATGCAACAACAGAGGGGTCTGTGGTACAATCTTCGAAAAGGTATACCAACTATGCTAGTAAATTAAACTTACAAAACGAGTGGGGGCATATAATATTGGACTAGAAAACGATGATTTGGCAACAATGGGACTTTGTTCCCTCCCCATTTCTAATTTTTCCATTTTCTATTATCCCTTTTTCTTAATCGTCTTTCCGAAAATGCCTTGGTGCATGGGTTGGCAGACTCAGGGGTTCACATTTATGGTCATCCTTCTACCTTATTCCATACTTACCCACTTTGTTGATTGCGGGTGTCGAGATGGCGGGTTAAAGATTGCGCCTCTGGATTCAGAGATATACAAATTGGTCATCATGCCCCGCTATCATGCCCTATTTACTGTTACACATTATTTTAGTCAAAAAATCCAAGGCATACAATTTGACCCTTGGGTCCTCATGTTTCCTGAGTATCCCTTGACACCCTATTTCGTATTCCATCTCCTTTGGCCCTGCATGTGACATTAAGAACAATTATGGACAATATACAATGCATATGCTTTTTTAGTCCTTCTGATGTTCATCTACACATGCTTTCATCAGAAAATGTTGGACTAGTGACATGGCTATGAGCAATCAATCATACCAAACATCAACAGACCGACAAGGCCAAAGGTAAATATGCATACATTCTATTCCTCGTATGTTTACCAAACAAATATGCTCATCTATTTATTCATCTATGGAATGGTGGATATGTTGATGTCATCTACAACACATATTTTGCAGTTCACAAGAAGTATTAACAAGTGCAAGAGAGACGCCAAACATAGCATAAGTTACGTAGACTAAGAGGCATGTTTGCAAAACTCTGGCTCCATAGTTCATACAAGATGTGCATCTACTTGTACATTTATGCCAATAAAAAAATAAAACAAAAAAATAATGCACACTACCATTCACATTACCTTTCCTATTCAAAAAACTGTCACCAGGTTTAAACTTGTAACACCCAAAATACTATCAATAGAGGGCTTGAACAACCGTCGAACTGGACAAGTGTCCATTGGGGACATAATGTTCGTCTATAGCACCTACTTGGACAAGGAAAACAAAACTAGATCCATTATGTGTGCTGACATGACAGACAAGGAGGCCCTGATGACAGTCACACTGACTATCCCTACACAACTTGTCCAGAAACATGCAGAAATGATATTTCCAGGTAATGGGATATCCATTAAATTTTTTAATATATTGACCAAAGCAGTATACAACCATGGTGATTGTGATTGGATTATATCTCTCAACGAAACAAGTATTGTGGAAAAAATTCTCGTTATTTGTTCAGAATATCGTTTCGTCCCGGATGCAACTATCAACCAACTTGCACAGAGCAACAACATTTACCCAATAGGAACCATTGGCGCAGCTATGGCACTCACAAGAAAAATTTTCTCACAACACATTCTCTGTATAGAATATGGAGAGTTAGATAACGACAAGGCAATGGTACCATTCTCCATATCCATTTTTTCCCTTTACTTTCACATGTCCATGTATCTCGGTTAAGTTACGCAAATATTGCATTGTTCCATGTTGCAACTGCAATTGTTCGATACCTATTCAAATTTGTTTTCGTCAATGGAACAACAATTGCATAAAGGGAAATTTCCACTTATGCTCTTCAAAAATATAACAAAGAAAATAGATGTTAAAGAAAGGATCTTTCGCACAACCCAAGAAACATTTGTAATAGAATTGCGAGAAGACGTAGTACAGAATCTCAAGAAACCAACTAGTGCGTAAAATCATGAAGATGGGTAACACTTTCATGACAATCGGGTCTCAAAACTTCCTAGTGGAATTTTTTCGGCCGAAAAAATGTTGCTAGGAATTTTTTCAGCCGAAAATTTGCACGTCAAATTGAACGGCGGCCTCGAAATTCATGTACAATGTTTTTTTGGATGAATAATTTTCTTGTGGTAAGAATATTTCGACCGAAACATTTATTTTTAATGGATTTCGTTAAAATCTAGGTTTCCATCGAAAGATTATTTCGGCTGAAAACATGAAATTGGGACTGAAAACAAAAACTAGAGAATTTCTCCAAGCTTACCTGAACTTCAGAGGTTGTAGACTCCTGCAAATACTAAGAATTTGGTTTCGAAAATGACACCACCATTTCCAAAATTGAATCTACTTTAAATTCCTATAATTTGTTTTCATTTTCTTTATTTTTATCTAATTTTATTTAATTTGTTAAAAAAATCACTCAATAATATTTTCAGCAGACATTATGATTCAGTGAAATGAAATATCGGTATCTCTAAAAATATACAGTGAAAAATTTAGAAACAAATATATTCATAATCCTTAAAAGGTTCTCTTCAAAAGGGTATATTTAGATTTTAGTTTTAAGTAAAAATTAAGATAGATACATGGTGTAGAAAAACATGTATTTAAAATCTGCAACATTTTCATCTTGGTCAACTTCAAAAAATTCTAGAAATTATAATATTCATCCGTTAGATTCAAAATTATAGTCATAATAAAATAGAGTCTCTGTAGATTGTTGCAGTATATTTCATTTCTTAAAAACATAAGTTTAATAATAGATACATTGTTGTAGAAAAAAGTTACTCAATATCATTCCTTTCATGTTTAAGGAACATACTGTTAAACAACTGTCAAATTGACATATCAAATCCTGATAAAATACATTTGAAAAATAGTCATCGGAAAGATAACAAAATTATTTACAAGTTTTGATTTTTCTGTAAAGTGAAATTCTAAATAAAAAAAATACTTTTGTATGCCGAAAGTTGAAGAACTTGTGAAAATACAGTTTTTTTCTCATAAAATAAGCAAAACTTTAACCCATCATCATGATTTTACCCTAGCTCAACAACGGTTGTGCGTATACATCTACAGATTCATCCTCACCTTGCTCATACAAATAGCCTTCATTGGATTTCTATTTTTTTTTTTTTTTTTGAGGGTGCACTTGTATATTATATTGTTCAATATATTAACTATTATGCTCACGTTTCTAGGTTGAAGGGGTTGCAACAAATGCATACTCGACCCCCTTTGAGCCTGTATGTGCGAAATGCAACTCTCCTACTTCTTCTTCTGCTTTCATAAGTGATGATACGATTGATTGTTTGCGATGCAGTAAAATATGTCCATGCATATATAGACATTGCCTTGATGTTGCCATCTGAACCGTGGGAAACACAACCGTGCATTGTACAATTAGACAACCTCTATTACAAGATGTGCTTCTTGGGTTAGCAGAATTGTCATATGAATCATACCTACAAAAAAAGACAAATAGTGTCTACATGCTGCACCACTTTTGGATACATAGGAAATTTAAATTAAATGAGGACAAAGCAATATTGCATATTGACTGGAAAAAAAAAAAAAAAAACACTGAAAATATATTATGTGTGTCTGTAACTTTTATTCAACACCTAGATGAATGTTTGTCGGACTCGAGTTCTTCAGATTTTACATCTATAGCTATAAAATTATCTTTCCAGATATTTTATCTCTTCTTGTGCACTTGAAACAACAAGGAGAATCTAATTACAAATGCGATCGATGTTGTTATTTTGATGCTTTTTCTCATCTCCCAATAAGAATTTTGCATATTTGTTTCAGTGTGCAAATAAACACAAATGGCGGTTGGTTGTGGCTTTGATGAAGGAGTCTGCATGTTTTTTAGGTGCCCAAGTTGGACAATTGTTTTCCAACTATATAGCCATGGCAA
The DNA here is from genome assembly GCA_010110895.2 of Picea sitchensis. Classification (NCBI taxonomy): domain Eukaryota; kingdom Viridiplantae; phylum Streptophyta; class Pinopsida; order Pinales; family Pinaceae; genus Picea; species Picea sitchensis. Next base: position 60,095 of record SNQJ01S0032378.1, read on the forward strand.
GATTTTTGCATTTTTTTTGGGTGCCCGAATAAAATAAAAATTGGTCTCCAACTATACATTTATGGTATGGTATATGCATTTTCCCGATTCCCTAATTGAAAAAAAAAAGGATTTAGCATGGATTGAAACACGAGTTTGAGATTTTCAGATCTCGCTATAAAGATTGGGGAGTTCGGGCATTGGAATTCATATAGGCAGGTGCAGTTGTTGGTGATATACACGCGCATAAGATTGTTTAGTATAGAAATGGGAAGCATGAGAGAAAATCCCATAAAAAGTATCCAATTGTAAATAACTCGGGCCCATCCTTTGAACCGTTGAAATAGCTTCTCCTTTGGGAAGAATCATCAGAAATTTCCAATAATATTGGAAATTTGGCATTGTTAAAACTAGTAGTGATAGACCATGGCACTATCAGAAGAAAATGTCCATAGTGATCTTGCTTAATGGTAAAATAGTAATCGACATCCTTTTTGTTCCCCATTTTGAGGTGTGGTTATAGCTAGCATACAATGACAAAGCTCCGTTGGTTTTGTGTTGTCTTGTTTTTGGTATACTTTTGTTCATATCCCATGGCCCCAGTTATTTTCTTGTGCGAACATATACCAGATGGAAGAGAAAATGAATTCCACGATGTGTTTTTTTTATAAATCAAATTGTTTGATGCAAAGGTCAATGCGTACTACTCTATGGAACCTTGTGGGATCTTGCTTGACGCCTTCTGTGTTCATGCGTTGCCTTCTGCCTCAACTTTCAATGCATTTGGTTTTTACTTGGTTCTTGGTTGTATGCTTTGTTCAGGAAAATTAATAATACATTTAGGATCTTCACAGTTTTTCTATGATCTTAAAGACTATAGAGGACACGCTTTACCCTTTAATATAAGCTCTATGACACAAATGTAGTATGTGGCTCATTTTATCACTTTTCCTTGATCGATGAACTTAGCAAAATTAATTTCCTGGAATAATTTGAAATAAAATAATATATACTATGCAAAGTCCAATGGAAATATCATATCAATGAGAGGACATTAAAATTTAAATTCATCGTTATACTTGCAGTGAAGATGACAATACAATAACTTTACTTAGACATCCCAAAATTGATTTTCTTGTATCTTTTTGACCTTTCTCTTATACAATAAGATCCTTGAAACTATAAGCGTGGATCACCATATCTATTCCTTTATTGAAGAACCTGTTCACATGTTTAATGCTCTTTATAGTTACTATTAATACCATCAATGGGGCCTTTTTACACCAATTCCCGCTTCCAAAAATTTCCATCCCCTTTCTTTTTTCCCTATTCTTTCCCTTTCTGGTTACTTACTCATTTTCGGAAAATGTCTAGGTCTGAAAGTTGGTGGATTCACGTCTTCATATTTCCACCTACTTTTATATCACTAGCCCGACCGATCGCTTCCCCGTTTCATATTGAACAAACTTTTTGGATCGTGGGTTCCCAAATAGGTGGGTTCAACATTGTGTTTCCATTGTTTCACCACCTGCAAATGACACTCGGACTTCCACGATCTACAAATTAGCAAACAAATTCGCCATTATCTTGTTTTTATCACTTTTCCTTTATCGATGAGCTTAGCAAAATTAATCTCGTGGAATAATTTGAAATAAAAGAATATATACTATGAGAATTCCAATGGAACTATCATATCAACGAGAGGACATTAAAATTCAAATTCTTCATTGTTATACTTGCGGTGAAGTTGACAGTACAATAACTTTACTTACACATCCCAAAATTGATTTTCTTATAACTTTTCGACGCTTCTATTATACAAACAGATCCTGGAAACTATAAGCATGGATCGTTGTATCTATTACTTGATTGAAGAACCTATTCACATGTTTAATGCACTTCATAGTTATTGTTAAGACCATCAATGGGGATTTAGTACACCAATTCCCGCTTCCGAAAATTTCCATCTGCTTTCTTTTTTCCCTCTGCTTTCCATTTCTGGTTACTTACTCGTTTTTCAGAAAATGTCTAGGTGCGAGAGTTGGCAGATTCATGTCTTCATATTTCCACTTACTTTTATATCACCAGCCCGAACGACTTCTTCCCCATTTCATATTGAATAAAGTTTTTGAATCGCGAGTTCCTGGATAGGCAGTGTTATCACATAAGTGGAAATCTGAAGACGTGGGTTCCCAGATAGGTGGGCTACCAGATAAGTGGTGTTATCACATAAAGTTGTCAAGGGCCGCAGGCCACAAACATGAGCGCAAATCACAACAGTCAGAGTGACTCATTCCAGGCCCGAAATCAATCGACAAAGCCCAAAATAGATCTGGACTGTTCAATTAGCAAGAGCCACGTGTCATCATATCTATCACTCTGGGAGTTTTACTTCAAGAGTTTTAAAATGAGAAACATTGAAAAGTCCTGAAGGGCCGAATCCTGAAGCACCCAAAGTACCCAAGCGGTGGTCATATCAGAGGGGTCCATAAGAAGGGAGCTAGCGCTCTCTAGGATCCAATTCACGAGTTCAAAAATCGGGAGAGTTAGGAGTGGCTCACATCGAAGCACCCAAAACGTGAAGTCGCGAAACACCTTTTGGGCAAGCGCTTGGTCATAAAAGAGGATTTTGATAACTTCGAGGCGTCAAAACTGACTCGTAGAAGTCTAAGAACATTCATGGGTTTCAGAGCTCATCCTCATCTTGATGAAGGAAGTTACTGAGAATGAGAGCGGTGGTTGAGACCTCATCTGAGCACATAAATGGAAAGCTAGAAAGGATTGGCAGATTAGAACTCACGTCTGACAATAGAATATTGTCTGCACAGTCTGACAGAGATGATGCCGACTGAAAACTTTGAATGCAACAATCTGATCACACTCCTGATGGTTGCAGTAGTTCTTCTTATATATAGGTAGTTTTGATATTTTGTAAAGGTTGATGGTTGAGATAGGCTCCCTTATTGTAATATTTTGATGAAGAACTCTGGTTCTCTGGTTATGTAACTTGATTTGAGACTTCTTGATTAATCTAAGTTAGCTTTCTTCTTCCATCTTATTTTCCTCTGATATTGAGAGATTTCATGATGGACTTATTCACATGGATTGTTGTAACTGTATTATGATGAATGTTTGATTATAGTGTTGTTATAATGTCTTTTAGTTTCCTTGAAAATTTGAATTCAAGAGAATCTTGTGTTTGAGTTTTTTCCTCCTTAGGATGATGGAAGACTTGATGTCCATAGAAGACCTCTACACTTTCTCTCCAAAGTCTTCCTCCTATTCACCTTTACTCCAACTTACTGACTGAAGTTGATACAAGACCTCAATTTCTTGTGCATGCCAGCGTAGATTTTTTGAGTTGGAACGTTATTATCTCGAGTATTATCCATTTGAACCCCTTAAAACTCATTTACATTTATTGTATAAATTGATGGATACTGGGATTATTCTCATTACAATATGAGGGTGATTCATAGTGCTAACATAAATGGTGCCATTGTTGGGGACAAATTTAAGGAGATTGAAGAGCTACCTGGGAAGAATGACATAGATCTAATTCTTGATGGTAGAAAAGAGAGGGATACAAAAATTGAATGTTATCATCTACCTAGCGACTCCACATTAGAGACTCCACTGAGGAGGATCCTATTGAAATAAATATGAAGGGAGTGACTAGGTATCATCTTATGCACTTTCTTCATGAACTGATGTTGTTCTTTATCAACTCATTTTTGTTTTTCCCTTCACATATAAAGAGGATCATATTTTTCTTTATTTATTTGGTTGATCATCAGTCTTCCTTTATATATCCATCCTTGGAAGAAGAAGACCTTCTTTATGCCTGTGTTGTAGATGTTGATATTATATCCTCAGTTCAGCCTACTCATAAAGATGAGATTCATATTGAAATCCCTCCTCAACTCAATCACCCTTGCAAACCTGGGGAGGTTGAAACTGATCCACAACCTCCTCAAATCTCATCACATCCTGTTGTTACTGTTGAGCCTTTCCATGAGTGTGTTAATCCTCATATTAAGCCCACTAGATTTCAAGCTAGAATCAAAGACAAGTTGTTTAAAACTTTAAATCTTCCATATCATCTTCATCCTTATCTTCATGATTTCTTTAAGTACTTTCCTCATTTTTCTGGAGAGGATCATGTTACAGCTGAGAGGCATGTGGAGGCTTTCATAAATTTTATTGATCAGTTTGAGATAGTTCATGAGGATGTTACGATGAGGTTATTTTCCAAATTCTTATTAGGAGATGATGCTATATGATTTAGGGGTTTGGGAGATGACTCCATTGGTTCTTGGGTTGAGCTATACAATGTTTCTTTTAAAGTGGTGGGGTGAGAACAAGTCACCTGATCAGTACTGGGATGATTTCAATACCTTGAGGAGAGGGGAAGAGGAAGCCTTGGTTGTCTTCAACAAGAGGTTTTATAGTGTTTATCATAGTATGCCTGTAGAGATCAGACCCAATGAGACTATTTCCATGGTGTACTATGTCATGGATCAACATTCAAAGCTTGTCCTTCTCCTGAGAGAAGGGAAATCTACATATTTATCATAGTTATTCATGGATGTTGAGGAAGTAGAGGAGAATCTCTGAGCTTGTGGCAGGATTCAAAGTTAGTATCATCTCAACTCTGAACGTAAGGTAGTTTTTATCTCCTGTCCCTATGAAGAAAATACTATGGATAATTTTTTCTTCGATGCAGGTATCCATGACCAACCTTATCTTGATGAAGATCATGTGTATGAACAACTAGAAGCAACAATTACTAATGTTCCTGAAATGGAAATTTTCAATAGTTATATTCTTGATGAAATTACTGTTTTAAAGGTTGATCATAGACATGAAAGGCAACCCATTTTTGATGGATATTCTAGTGATGATGAGAATCAAACTTATCTTATATTTGATCACTATGAAGACAGTAAGGATGATGTAGAAGTTGGCCTTGTCACAGAATACACAACTCGAGAGTTTTACCAAGAGAATCCCTTAGTTGAGGCACGTGAAGAGATCGTTTATACACAACCATAATTAAATCAACAGTCATCAGTGGATCAACAACCTCCTACGTCCAACCTTCTTCCACTTGTACCTACAGTTCACAATAAGAAGCGTTTTGACCCACAGATGATTGTGGATGTCATTCAATCAAGTGTGCATGTAGAGGACATCAAGCCAGCTTTCAACAACTTTGAAACAATGAAGGTAACCTTTCATAAGTTAATCATGCGTTGCCTTAAGTTTCATGACCTTGTCGATGAGTACATAAAGTTACACTTTTCAAATTCTTTGGAGCATGTAGGCTTGATATTTTTATCAACATTTGAAGATAATATGGGTGATCATAAGAATGAAATTAGTGAACTATCACACTTTCCTTGTCTTTTATGGATCATTTGCAATGAAGCAAAGGATTCAGTTATCAAACAGTTTGAATAGCTATGGTGGAAGTTTACTTTCACCTAGAATTTTGTAAAAGTTAGTTAACTTAGGTTTTGTACATAAATAAGCTCCCTCAAGAGCAGGTGTGCTTTCTTTCATTTTTAGAATAGTATATGTGGTGGCATGTTTTCTTCAGTATGATGTTTCATAGAATGACTCCATATCCCAACGGCTAAGGCACTTGAACTACTTGTTCTTGGAAGCTCGCAGGGAGCATTCTATCCCCTGTGGAGCCAAATGTTATCATATAAAGTTGTCAAGAGATGCAGGCCGCAACCATGAGCGCAAAGAACAACACTCAGAGAGACTCATTCCAAGACAAAAATTAATGGACGAAGCCCGAAATAGAACTAGACCATTCAATTAGCAAGAGCCATGCGCCATCAAATCTATCACTCTGGGAGTCATACTTTGGGAGTTTTAGAATGAGAAACATTGTAAAGTCTCGAAGGGATAAATCCCTAAGCGCTCGAAGTCCTAAAGCGCCTTGAAGATAAGCCCCAAGTCGTAGCAATGGTCATATCAGAGGGGTCCATAATAAGGGAGCTAGCACTCTCTAGGCTCCAGTTCACGAGTTCGGAAATCAGGAGAGTTGGGAGTGGCTCACATCAAAGCACCCAAAACAAAAAGTCCTGAAACACATTTTGGGAAAATGCTTGGTCACAAAAGAGGATTTTCATAACCTCGAGGAGTCAAAATTGAATCACAAAAGTTGTTGGCACCATCTAAGAACATTCATGGGTGTGAGACCTCATCCTGATCCTGATGAAGGAAGTTACTGAGAATGAGAGCGGTGTTTGAGACCTCGTCTCAACACATAAATGGAAAGCCAGAAAGGATTTGTAGATTAGAGCTCGCATCTAACAACAAAAGATTGTCTGCAGAGTATGACAGAGAAGACATCGACTAAAAAATTTGAATGCAACAATCCGCTCACACTCCTGATGGTTACAACGGTTATTCTTATATATAGGCAGTTTTGATATTTTGTAAAGGTTGATGGTTGAGCTAGGCTCCCTTATTGTAATATTTTGATGAAGAACTCTGGTTCTCTGGTTATGTAACTTGATTTGAGACTTCTTGATTAATCTAAGTTAGCTTTCTTCTTCCATATTATTTTCCTTTGATACCGAGAGAGTTCATGATGGAATGATTCACATGGATTGTTGTAACTGTATTATGATGAATGTTTGATTATAGTGTTGTTATAATGTCTTTCAGTTTCCTTGAAAATTTGAATTCAAGAGAATCTTGTGTTTGAGTTTTTTCATCCTTAGGCTGCTAGAAGACCTGATGTCCATAGCAGACCGAGATACACTTTCTCAGCAAATTCTTCCTCCTATTCACCTTTACTCCAACTTACTGACTAAAGTTGATACAAGACCTCAATTTCTTATGCATGCTAGCCCATATTTTTTGAGTTGGAACATTATTATCTCGAGTCTTATCCATTTGACCTCCTTAAAAATCATTTACATTTACTATATAAACTTATGGGTATTGGGATTATCCTCATTAATGTCCGAGGGTGATTCCTAGTGCTAACAGGTGGGTTCAACATTGCGTTTCCATTATTCTGCCACCTACAAACATCACACAGACTTCCCCGATTTACAAATTAACAAACAAAATCCCCTTTATCTCGTTTTTAGCACTTTTCCTTTATTGATGAACTTAGCAAAATTAGTCTCCTCGAATATTTTGAAATAAAAGAATATATACTATGCGAAGTCCAATGGAACTATCATATCAATGAGAGGACATTAAAATTAAAATTCATCGTTTTTATACTTGCGGTGAAGGTAACAATACAATAACTTTACTTAAACATCCCAAAATTGATTTTCCTGTATCTTTTCGATGCTTCTCTTATACAAACAGATCCTAGAAACTATAAGCATGACTTGTTGTATATATTCCTTGATTGAAGAACCTGTTCACGTGTTTAATGCACTTCATAGTTACTATTAACACCATCAATGGGGATTTCTTACACCAATTCCTGCTTCAGAAAATTGCCATCCCCTTTCTTTTTCCCCTCTGCTTTCCCTTTCTGGTTACTTACTCGGTTTTCAGAAAATGTCTAGGTGCAGGAGTTGGCAGATTCACATCTTCAAATTTCCACTGTTACTTTTATATCACCAGCTCAACTGACCGCTTCCCCGTATCATATTGAATAAACTTTTTGAATCATGGGTTCCTCGATAGACGGGTTCAACATTGCATTTCCATTGTTCCATCGCCTGCAAATAGCACCCGGACTTCCACGATCTACAAATTAGCAAAAAAATTCCCCTTTATCTCCTTTTCTTTCACTTTCTGTTTGCTTGGTCCTTTTTCCGAATGTCCCTTACTTTTATATACAACACCCAAAGTTCCGCAATATAAAAATTGACCCTCAAAATCCATCATTGTCTCCTTTTCCGTGTTACACATTTTACATTCAACAGTCGGGGTAGATACAATTTGACCATCAGGCCCTCACGTCTCCCGTGTAGAACTTGTGGCCCTGTTTTCAAGCCAGTCAATATTTCCTGTTCCGAGTATTCTAGTGCTTTTATATTACGAGTCTGACCAACTACTTGTCCATTGCATACTTGGCCACTATTACCATCATCGATTCCTAGCTAGGATTTCTCAACATTGTGCTTCCACTGTTCCTCTATGTACAAACAACACTCGAAATTACGTGATATACAAATTGATGGCCGAAATATGTCATTGTGACATACAATTTGACCATCGACTCCTCATGTCTCCTGGGTATATCTTGTGACCCTATTTTTAAAATCCGCTCGACCACTTTCCATACTTGTCCATTTCTTGGAATCTGTTTCATGGGTTGGAGGGTGGACGGAATGTACAATGCTTAGTTTCTCTTCACCATCACTGATACATTTGTACTTATTTCTAGATATACAATTATTAAACTTTAACACTAGTAGTTCATCGTGGAGGAACCCATAAGATTGTCATTAATGTCCGGAAGGTCGTAGAAGATTTCTCATTAATACGAATTAAACCAAGATTTGCAGAGAAGAGTGTTATCCTTTCCAAGTATTAATTTCAAACATGATGAAATCCCTTTCGTGTGTTGGCCAGTTGGCGCCTTTATGAAATCTCTAATTCTTAATCACTCTTCGTTGTCATCGCCACCTTCGAACTTTTTTTTAAATATGAAATTAGTAAGTTTTAATGGTAACAACTCATTACACACGAACCTTGGAGATTGTTATTGATCAACGAAAGGATCAAGGAGATCTTTCATTGATACGCATTAAACCATGATTTGCGGAGGGTTATATCATCCCTCCCCAATTTTCATTTCAAACATCATCTGGAGCAAATGGAAATTCTTGTTAACTTATGGTAGCAATTCCAAAGAAGTTCTTTCCAGATACAGTAAACACCTTCGGGCATGATGGCCAGAGGTTGCAGTATTCTAGGGCATATTCTTACTACTCATCTCCCTCCACCCAGGAGAAAAAAAGGAGATGGTCCCTTAGTGCACCGAGAGATATATTTCAATCCAAATAATTCCAAGAAAACCTTGTCTTCTCAGGAAACCTTCCCAACTGTATTGATGGCTAGCATAGAGGTTGATGCGATGGATTTCGAGCCAGAAGAAGATGATCTGATGGATAATGATACGACAATGGATGATGGCAATGCAGAGACTATCCCCACTCATGCACCCAAATTGAAATCAACCATAACAGGCAGCACTTACCATCTTGGCGATGGAAGTCCTGACAACACCAAAAGAAGGGGTTTCAGAAAAGAAATTAACGCTGAACGTAATAGCCGCTTTGCATCTCTAAAGTAGGAATTCCAGAGGTCCAAATTAGTCTGTTCTGGGAGGAAGTGTTTCACTATAAGAAAATGATCTCTTGATGCTCCCAGAGATATATTTCAAGCCAAAAAATTATTCAATTGTGGGACCACTATCCTGTTCTCTGGATATACAATTAACATCTTAGGGAATGAGGACTAGAGCTCACACTGGTGCAAGGCATATTCCTACTAGTCATCTCCTTCTGCCCAAAATGGACTAATTTGGGCCTCTGGAATTGCACGTAAAACCTGTGTCCCTAAAGTTTTCGACTGTCAGGAGGTGGTTTCTTAATGTGTCCTAAATTTTAGTTTCGGTCTATTCTATTTGCCTTGCAACGTTTTTTGTCTTCTTCCTCACGGGAAGCTTGTGAGAACTATCAATTTTACCACAAGATTGTTGTTCATTTGCTTCAAGCCAAGTATTTATTCCACTTCAGACTCACTCTCATGTTTCTTTGTCGGCTCAAGTCTTTCGCAAAATTTTGAGATCGGGGAACCGAACATTGATCCACCGAGGAGAAGATTACAAGTATTTCCTAAAAATAAAGCATGGTAATTAGTTTTGTATGCATGTTGAAGAACATCTCAATGGCTCTTGCATGTTGCAGATCTTCTGCCTGTGTTTATGGAAAATATGTTCAATGTTTTGGCCCAAAGAACTCGGTCCAATTTCTAAGGATAGATATACAGTGCTCAGTATTCTTTTTTTTTAATGGATTTACTATTAAAAAAATTGCCTTGGAGTATTCTTGAGTCTTCTCATTGGCATGGAGTTAAATGCTCTATATTGCACTTCCATTGTTCTGTGTCCTATAAACAACACTTGTGTAAATTCTAACCTTGTACAATATCTACTGCAAACATATATTCAGTAAAAGAACAGAAAAGATACAAAGACAAAAACAAACATTACACAGAGATTTTTACCCTGGAAACCCAAACCGGGAAAACTAGCCTATTCTATATTCATTTATATGTGTTACATTTTTTAGAATACAATATACATATAGGAGCCAGCGACATCAAAAACCCTAACCCAATGACCTGGATTAGTCCACAACCCTAATTCCTTAATCAAAAATAGAAAACCATCGGCAAAAACCATGTGCCGAAAAACCACCTAAATATGTGACACGTTTCCCAAGGCATGTGAAACTTATCCAATATGTGACACTACTACTCGTACAAATAATATAACACATACCCAACAACCCGGACCTCTGCGATATACAAATTTATTGCCACACTCCCACATTATACCCTCTTCCATGATACATAGTTTGCACACAAAAGTTTCGAGACCTACAATTTGACCTTCAGGTCCTCACGTCTCCTGGGGAACTATTGTCACCCCGTTTTGAAGCGCATGCATCCTCTTTCCATATTTCTCCATTTCTTGGAATCTGTTTCGTGCCTCCAATTCCATACTTACCTGAATTTCTTTCTTGCGGATTCCTGGACATGAAGAGTGCACTTCCAGTGTTCCTGAACCTGCAAACAGCCCCCCGACTTTCGTGATATACAAATTGACTTCCAGACTCCTACATCAGCCCCTCTTCCGTGTTACACAATATGCACTCAAAAGTTTTGATTAATACAATTTGACCGTCGGGGCCTCACGTCTCCTCGGTAACCCTTGTCAGGATATTTTGAAGCTTGTCCGATAACTTTCCACATCCATTGCTTGTAATCTCTTTCGTAGATCATCGGGTTGGCGGGTTCAAACAATTTCAAATTCCTATTCGTTGTTTTCTATGCCCGCCACCTTCGCACTTGTTTCCAAGTATATGCAATAAGTATATAACTTCTATAGAAAAATGCAAAAAAGATCTTGCCAGGAAATGGGATATCTATTATAGATGTGAATATATTAGCCCTTCTTTTTCGTCTTCTATACTTAACCAAATTTTCATTTCTCTTTTCCCTGTACTTTATCTTTCTCGTCACTTAGTTGTTTTTCCGAAAATGTCTAGCTCTGTAGGTTGGCGGTCTCGCGGGTTCACATTTGCACTCATGATTTTATATCATGACCCTAATTGACCGCTTCCTAATTCCATACCCAACCACTTCTCCGACCGTGGATTCCCAGGTAGGAGGGCTCTAGATTGCACTTCTACTATTCTGTGACCTTCAAACAGTACCCTGACTTCCGCGATATACAAATTTACAACCGTACTCACATTATATTGTCTTCTGTATTAGAGTCTACCTATATTACCCTCTTCTGTGGTACACATTTTGCACTAAAAAATTCCAAGACATACAATTTGATCGTCGATTCCTCGCATATCCTCTAGAACTATTGTCACCCCATTTTAAATCTCGTCTATCTTCTTTCCATACTTCGCCATTTCTTCGAATATCTTTTGTGGATCATCGGGTTGGCGGGTTCAAGAAATATCCAAGTCCTAATCATTGTTTCATGTGCCCGCGCCCTTTGCAATTAGCAATTAGCAAGTACATATAAGATCTTATTTCTAAGTATGCAATTTGAAAGCGTTAATGCTAAACCATGATTTGAGGAGATCTCCCATTAATACGCATAAAACCAAAATTTTTGGATCATTATATTATCTCTTCCGAGTGTTAATTTCAAACATCATGGAATTCCATTTGTTCATTGTGAGGTTGGTCCGTTCATTAAATCTTCAATCCTTAATTCTGAAAATGAGTCTGACCCACCATTTCCCTATTCCATACTTAGCCACTTTCCTAGAATTCCACAAATATACAAACCGGCCATTGAACTTCCCCATCATGCTCTCTTCCATTTTACATATTTTGCAGTAAAAAATTCGGATACATAAAATTTGACCGTCGGACACTCACCTCTCCTGAGTATCCCCTGTAGCCATATTTTGAATCCCGTCTGACCACTTTTCAGACCTTACCATTCCTTCCTTTCTCTTCCACGTCTCCGTCACCTTCGCACTTGTCTATAATAA
>SNQJ01S0032378.1:77861-96981 GCA_010110895.2 Picea sitchensis
TATATAAGGGCCTTCAAAGAACCAGACCATAAGTACAAAATTGTGTTATCCGGGTTGTAGTTACTGAATTGCTCCAAAAGGAGAAACCAGTTCAGCCAACCGGGTAATTCTAACGCCTGAGTTCTTATCAATCTTAAAAAACACAAAGCTGAGCTCACAAAGATGCTACTAGAGGAGGAACTATTAAAAAAGAACAGCCCCCTAGAGGGGTTAGACAATTGGCATATAGTCTGGCACATACTCTGGCAGATAGCCTGGCCACGACTCCTCTTCAACAGGTGTCCCGCCGGTTGCCCATTGCATGTCGTCGTCCCCGATGCACGCGTCCTTGTTAGCAGCTGTCTCGGCGTCTCCCGACAAAATGTGCGCCTGCAGACCGATAACCACGACCGCCTCCTTGACCTCCTGCCGAACCAGCTCCTCAACGACCTCAGCGTCGCCCGACGGAATTTGTGCCTACTTATCTATGGCCATGACCGCTTCCTTAACCTTCTACCGAGCCGTCTCCTCGACGTCCTTTGCTGCGCCCTGCTTCCTGAAACTCTCGTTGTCACTTGCGGTGGAGGGCGCTTATTCTGAAGCCGCGGGAGAGGCTTCTTGGTAAGTGGAAAGAAGCTGGAGGAGGGTTGAGAGCCTCCCATCCACAAGTTGTAACCGAAAATGGAGGTCCTCCAATCCCTGACGGAGTTTGAAGACCAAGTCATAAAGGATGGTGAAGTTTTCTTGCCTTTGCAAGTCCGGCTTTGAGTTAGAGGACATCGGCGCCTTGTTACGGGTGGCTCGACCATGAGAAGGCATCCCCATGGGTGATTTCAGGGAAGCAATATCTGGTGCAGGGGGAGGAATGGAGTACCTAGAGGTTGAAGGAGTTGTGAGGTGGCGCCGTGAAGGGATCGACCTGGTGTCAATTAAGGCTAGGCATTCGAAGCATGGGGCAGGTGTGGTGGAGGGATTGTGAATGGCTATCTCAGGCAGCAGGAGCAGCGAGGAGAGAGTTGAAGGTGAACCAGGAGGAGAGGCCAAAGCGCAAGGCCATCGAGGATGCTAGGGAGAACCCCTTCACGGTCTAACTCGCTGTCGCGGCATGGTTTGGCCCGGTAAGTGGGAATTGTCTGCCAGACCAAGGGGGAGGATCTGGAGTGGCCGGGGGGTCATAAACACCATGAGAAAAAAAATCAGAACCAGGCCAGAGCCGCGGGATGGTAACACAAACAAACGAAGACATTTCACCCGGCGAAATGAAGGTCGAAGAAGCCCGAGTAAATGCCCCTATGATCGACGTAAATACAATTTATTGAAGGAGGGAGTCGGCAACTGTTGGCACGAGCCGGGCACATGGCTCGCTGCCTTGCTAGTTCCTCTGCATCTCCTCTGTGCGCCAGGTGGCTGGCCCTAACACCCCATCCAGGTGATAATGAGCAAGGTTTTATTATAAACCTTAGAATCTATTTATTTCATTTCACCTGAGTTATTCTGATGTTGGTAATATATTTTATATGGAATATATACTTTGGTTAAGAACTCTGTATTAAATATAGTTTGCATTTGACTTCCTCTTAAATAAATGGTTACCCCAAACTCTTTCGATCCCTATGTTAATTTGTACTTGAGGATTTTAAATATACCCTCTCTGATATTAGTAACTGGTCGAGGATGTCTTACCAGTATTTCATTTTCATATCTTATGCCAAGACTACAAGATCATTATCTCTAGGGTTTAAAGAATTTACCTAATTATTATTATTTTTATTTTCCAATAAAAAGATTACCCCTATGATTATATATAAATTCTCAAAAATTTTGTTCCTCTCTTCAATGAACATAATGTTTCTATTATTTGTTTATAAAGTTGGAATCCATAATATTCATGAAGTTGCTGAATTTTTATGCTATTATTTTATATCAGTTCATAACAACTCTTTGATTAACCATACACTATCATGATAGTTTGTTCTAGTTTTAGAGAATATTTTTCTTAAGGTGATATATATATATATATTGTGGATGTGTTTCATTTTATATATGCTATTATTTTATATCAGATCATAACAACTCTTTGATTAACCATACACTATCATGATAGTTTGTTCCAGTTTTAGAGAATAATCATTAGTTTGCAAAATAATTGTTGTATATAAGTTATGTTATTTTTATTCAAGAATTTTCATGGGTTTCTCTTCAAGAAACTAAAGCAAGAATTCTCATAGGGTTTATTTTCAAGAAACTAAAGCATAAAACAAGTTTAATTATTATTTTTTTGGTTTTTGTAAAGGTAATAGGCTATTTATACATATAATAACTTACAAATTCTTTTATATTTTCATGTCCTTCTCACTAAAATAATTATAAAGAATGTTTTTTACAAAATGGAAGCATTTTTATGGTTTTAAGTATATTCTATTGTTATTGGTTTAGTGATATAAAAACACAATATTCATTTAAATATATATTTTGAGACTATGAATTTCTCAAATAATTTTTATTGTTTTAAACAAATTGATTTTCTACTACAATGTAATAAACCATAATCAAAATAGAGATAAATAATTTTAAAGAAAACATATATGAGGTTGCTCTAGAAACCAAGTGAGATTCCTCCCAACTATAAACATGAAAAATCAAGGTTATTTGTTTATGTCACCCTCCTACCTAAATCATTATTCCATAGGGACTAAATATCAAAGTTTGATTGTTTCTCATAACCATCAAACTCAACTTTCCTCACAAGTACTCAACAACTTCCTACCTCCTTTATACTAGTATATCATTTTTTTCATTGGTCTTTTCAAGTTATCGTCATCCCCAAACATAGGGAATATTTTCGGCCTAACTTTATGATAGATTGTTCCCTCACATCCCACACCTTTGGGAGTATGGTTCTACTTGTCCCATGGATAATATTTACTATGATGTTTTTTATCCCTTTTCACTCACCCATGGAATAATGATTTACTCTTTGTAATTAGATTCTCTAATCAATTAGTTTCTAGTTAAATAAAATAAATTTAAAATAATATTTACAAAAATATTCATCATCATCAATGTTTATGATGATATAAGTTGCATAAAAGTCTTTTTCGATACTTTCATAACATAAAGCATACAAAATTAAAATGTTCCAATGTTTACAAATTGAGGGACATTGCATCCTCTTCTCATGGCTTCTTCCATTTCAATATTTGAATGTTTATAAATGGATATGTCTTTCTCATGGATTCTTCCATTTTCCAAGTAGCCTCCTCAGGACTAAAGTTCCTCCACTGCACTCTTTAACCTGAGCGATGACTCGGTTCTGCATCACAATTTTCTTCTATTCGAGAATACACAACGATTTCACATGAAACTCGTCTTCGGGTTCCACTTATATCACATTCAAATTTACAATATGAGTTACATCATATACATACTTCTTTAACAATGAAACATGAAACACATTGTGAACTTTTAAATTGACCGGAAGTGCAAGATGATAGGCCACTGGCCCCACTCTAGAAAACACTTGAAATGGTCCACAATACCATGGTACCAACTTGGTACTCTTTCCCAACTTTAATGAACTATTTTTGGGTTTGACTTTGAGATAAACATGATCCCCTATATTGAATTATGCATGTATTCTTTTCAAATTTGCAAAACTCTTTTGTCTATCCTATGCACTTTTGACATTATGTTTTTATAGTGCACTAAACCATCCTTTGAATTTTGATTCTTCCTAAAATGATTCATTATTCTGAAATCTTTCATGTAATTTCTTATGAATTTCATCATTTTATGTTACTGATTTGATTTTTTTGTTTTAAATTAGTTTGTATGTTGCTGCTAAGAATTGCATTTAGTTTTCTAATGAGTGCATCTTCTATCTTGTTTTTGTTTCCTTTAATGTGTTTTATCTCAAAATCATACTCACTTAGGAAGGAAAAACATATTTCGTGTCTTACATTCAAGTTTTGTTCAACAAAAATGTTTTACCCAACAAGTAGTGTCACCACATTTTTAAAGCATGTATGATAGTAGTTAATTCCAGGTCATGCGTTGCGTAATGATTTTCATGAGGTTTCAGTTTTCTTGATTCATAGGCAATTACATGATCACATTATAACAATACTCCTCCTAATCGCTCTAATAAAGACAAAATCCTCATGTGGGTTTGCTATCTTCAAGATAGGTGGTGTTGTTAATAATTGTTTTAGCTTTTCAAATCAATCTTGACATTTTTGAGTCCATTTAAATCTAATTCCTTTCTTTTAAAAATAAGTTATTGGATAAACAAGTTTTGAAAACCCTTCTATGAACCTATGGTAATACCTCGTGATGTCCATAAAAGATTGAACATCCGACACATACTTTGGCACTGTCTAATCTAGGATGGTCTTGACTTTTTCCGGGTCAACTGAAATCCTTTCATCTTAAATTACATGTCCCAAATGCTATAATTTATCTCGATAAAATTCACATTTACTGAAATTTACATATATTTGATGATCTCTAAGTGTTGCAAGACCATTATTATGTGTTCTTCATGTTCATATTTGGTTTTTGAGTAGATCAATAAATCATCTATGAACAAAATCAAAAACTTGTTTAGATATTTTATAAACACACTATTCATCAAACACATAAATGTAGTAGGTGTGTTTGATAAACCAAAATGTACCACTACAAATTCATAGTGTCCATATCTAGTTAAAATATAAATTTTATGAATATTTTTCTATTTAATTATAATCTTATGGTATCCTCACCACAAATCTATCTTAGAGAAAATATTATCTACTTTGACTTGATAAAAAGAGTCATCAATGCGGGGTAATGGATATTTGTGTTTAATTGTCATCTTGTTAAGTTATGATATGCTTCTTATCCAACAACTCTTGAAGTTTCATCTTAATTTCAGTCAACTCTGGAGTACTCGTTCGGTAAGGGGATTTAAGCACTGGTGCGAGGTACTAAGTCTATGGTAAAATATTATCTTGTCTTGGCGGTAATCCTAGAATTTCTTCTAGAAACACATCATGAAACTCTTTCAATATTTGATCCTTAGTTAATAAATTTTCATCCATTTCCTTAAGATTTTCAGATATATGCACAACATAAATATTGGAGTCTTTCCTTGCATTTTTTTTAACTGCAAAGCGAAGACCTGTCTTGACACACCCCACAATATTGTTTTTACCATTCTACTTTTTCCAAAATCATATAAACAACTAAAAGTATTGTCATGATAATTTACTATAGTTGAATGTTTTTCCAACCAATCCATGCATATGAGAAGATCATAAGATCCTAGTGGTAAAACATTTAGTTCTAACTTAGTCTTCATTCCATCCATATTTACCATACAATATTTTATCAAATCAACAACCTTTCTTTTTGTTCCTATAGCTAACTGTACTAACCAAGATTTCTTATGCTGAATTTTTTCCAATTTAAAGTTTTCTACGAGTGTAGGTGAAATATAACTTAGACTTGCACCAGGTTCTATTAATATAGATACATGTTTCTAATTTAGCATACCTTCTATATCCACCATGGAATATTGATGGTCAACTCGTCGATTTTCTAGGGAAACATTGATCTTATGAATATTATGTACTACCTGATTTATGTTTGTATTTAAAGGACAATCTGAGTACATGTGAGGTTATTTACAACCCCAACATTGAAGAGGAGGCGTAACTGTCTCCCTAATTGTCTTGTTCAACAAATCCGTAGGTTTAATATTGTTCTGAACTAATACACTTTGTTGTCCAACAAATCTATTTCTTCTAACTGGTGCACGTGTGATGGTTGTCGAGGATGCTTAAAATTTTTCTTCTTAGAATCAAACCTGTCCTTATGTTTATTCTACCATGTTTTTGTGTTTTCAAATCTCTTTTTAAATTGAGCAAAGCATAGTATAGCATGCCTTATTACTTCATCCATTGTCTTCGGATTAATAAATTCAATTTTGTCTTTGTATGTTTGAGATAAACAACTCATGAACTTCTCAACTTTTGCCTTTTTCTCTCTAAGCTAACTTACATATCTCATCAGATTCACAAATTTAGTTACAAAGTCTTCAATAGACATTTGTCCTAATTTAATATCATGTAACTCCTTATCCTTTTGATCATGGTATCATTTATGACAAATTTTCCATTCAACTGGTACACAAACAATCTAGCCCTCAAATATCTTGGGTAGTTATAGATTTGGAAGTATTTACTCATGTTCAAAATCCAAGCTTTTGCTCCCTCCTAAGACTCACCATCAAAGATGGGTGGTCTGATTTTCTTAAACTTTCAAAGTAATTCTTCATCATGCCATTTTCGTTTCTTAGTTTTAGGTACAAATTTTTTCAAAGTGTTGTTATTAGAGTTATCCTCACTACTTTCTTCATTTAATAACTTTGTTTTATCATTGTTTGTTGGATGGTCTTTATGCTCGTGTGACTCTTCATTGGAAAGTTCCTTTTTGGCAGTACTGGAAGTATATCCTATATGTTTTAGTTGTTTCATATCAAGCATGTTTTTAAGAAGAATTTCATTTAACCCTTCTTGTTCTTTGCTACACTTGAGTAGTTTTTCATTATCTTCCTTGATACTTTGCAATTCCTCTTTTATACTACTCATCATTTCCAATAGTCCTATAGAATTATCACGAGGTTGCTCACTATTTAATTCCACATACATTTGTGGTTCACTTGATGTTGACCTACCAAGTTCTTTAACCATGATACTTCATTATTTGATTATGATATGTGTGAAACACAATTGACATCAATTCTTTTGCTTATAAAAGATTTATATTTGCATTTTATTTGTAAGAATTTTTTTTGTTCATTCTAAGCCCGTCATGCTAGTGTTTTAATCATGCTACGATACCATTTGTAATGTCTCTTACTGCTAGCAATTTTTTTTTTTTAAATAAATCCTCATTGATAATTGTATATTTCTATTACAACACTTCACATATGATAGATTAAATATTTATTGTATAAAATTATTTGATACACTTGACTAATTGTCATGGAGATTCCATGAAATAATAAGGCTTCAAAGGGGTTCGCCACCATACATCAACTCTGGCGTCCACCACCATACATCAACTCTGTCATCATACTCATGGTTATATTTACACGAGTCTTCTTTTTGTCGTAGGTATCACCATTTACTTTACTAACTATTCTGTACACAATTATTCATACAATAGTGCTATACTTCCCATACTTACTTTTGTAAATAACTTCTATTATGCTTAGGACATTATGGATCTAGAAGAGTTGGTGGAACTCATCTTCTTTATGGTAAAATTCTAATTCTTTGTGTATAAAGATCCATAAGCATTATAAGTCTTAGAACATAGTCTAAAACCCATAGACTAGTTATTAATATTAATAATCCAAATTCAAAAGTTTATAATGCTAACAAAATGTGTTATTTAACATAATCCCTCAAACTTAATATATTGATAACAATATAACTAATATAAATCTACCTACTACTTTGGTTATGGAGCAAATCATTAACCATAGGGATTTTATGCATTACACAACTTATGCCCAATACTTAGGCTCTTACAAAGATGTAGTCTATCACATCGCTTCAAAGCTTGAGTTAACTCGACTTTATTAATGTTAGAGTTTGAATAAACTCCAGTTAAACACCGTGACTAAGCCAAAGGGCTTCCACGTAGCGCCATTAAATTTTATTGTCTCTCCTTCACCTAGCTAGTACACCAACTTTACTACATATTGGAAAACGAGTTATCTACCAAACCATTAATCATTTTTGTTGGTAGTCGGTGGGTATGGGAGTTCTTATCCTACTCTCTCAAACTTAGGGTTCATTTTTCATATGTAGTCCTTGGATCTACAATATGTTTTTGAACACACTATAGACTATGGAAATGCCATTGTGGTTTCTATAGTCATCTAGATTATAGTTGCATTTGTTTTTCTTTTGTTTTATCCGTTATCTTGCATCTTGAATTCTAATTTGTGGTCCGAGGTTCACCCTACCTTTGGAAGTGAATTTTCTTGGTCTCCAATGTATTTCGTGTGTACACAAACTATGGGGTAGGATAGTAACTTGTTCCCCGTCTCGTAAATTGGTTTTAGTTCTCATATAATGATTATGTACAACTAATAATTTATGGGTTTTAACTTGGTAAGGGCCCTTGCAACCCTTGGAGAGCATTCGATGCAAAGCTATCACTATTTCCATGTACTATAGTCCTACACTTTACCCACGAAATTTATAGGCTTATGGTGGCTAAGATATTACATCTAGAGTTAAGTGATAAGGAGGAAAATGTATTCCATAAGAAGAAGGTTAGATGGCATCATTGTTTCTCTCTCTAAGACTTATACGAACGCATTGTTAAATTTCTATTACGTGCAATGACCATAAATTCCATGGATATTTTCGTTTCAACTTGTATTATAATTACGGTGAGAATACCCTATTTATTGGAACGAATATGTGTATTATACATTATGGATACTATTCCTCTGTTTTATTGAAATGTATTGGTTATGTATAAATATTTTTGATAACCTTATTGATTTCCCTAGTCATCTCGTCGAGGGTAACGAGGGTAATTGGTTCGTCTTGAGACCCATCTACAGTAACCATAGGGTTTTATTATAAACCTTAGAATCTAATTATTTCATTTCACCTTAGTTATTTTAATCATGTTAATATATTTTATATGGAATATAGACTTTGCTTAAGAACTTTGTATCAAACATAGTTTTCATTTGACTTCCGCTTAAAGACAATGTTACCCCAACTTCTTTTGGGCGCTCTCTTGATTTGTAAGAGGATTTTAAATATACATCCTCTGAGTCAAGGAGGATGTTGTATGTTATAACCAATATTTCTTTTTCATATCTTATGCCAAGACTATGAGATCATTGGCTCTAAGGGTTTAAAGAATTTAAACTATTATTATTTCTTTTTCATTAAAGAGATTATAAATTCTCTTGGACATTTTGTTCCTTGTTCAATGAATATAAAGTCTTAGTTTGCAAACCCATACACAACCTAGTTTTTAGATAGACATTAGTTTGGAAAATAATTGTTGTATATAAGTTAGTTTTTTTGTATTTCTATTAAAGAATTCCCATAGGATTTCTTTTCAAACAACTAATTAGATAGTTATTAGTTTGAAAAATAATTATTATATATAAGTTATGTTCTTGTATTTCTATTCAAAAATTCCCATAGGGTTTCTCTTCAAACAACTAAAGCATACAATAAATTTAAGTATTCTCTTCTTTCTTTCTACAAATATAATAGGTTACTTATACCTATAGTAACTTTCAAATTCTTCTATTTTCCTGTACTTCTCATCAAAATAATTATAAACAATGTTTTATCTTATTAAAATAATTATAAAAATGTTTTTCTATAAAATAGAAGCATTTCTGGTTTTATATAACAAAGTATTCATTTAAATATATATTTAGAAGCTATGAATTTCTCAAACAATTTCTACTATTTCAAAGAATATAGAATATATATTCATTTCGTGCTAGAATGTAATAAACCATAACTAGAATAGAGAAAAATAAATAATTTTAAAGAAAACATATCTTGAGTATGTTTCAATAACTAGAAACCAACTTAATTGATAAAAAACCATAGATACAAACAACCAATATTACTTGTTCTTGTCACACCGGAATCTAAATCACTATTCCATAGGGACTGAAAAGTGTATAAACTTTTCGAAAAAATATGAGAGTTTGATTCTTTCTGAGAACCATCAAACTCAATTTTCCATGTTAGCCTCATCCTATTATGTAGAAGTAGAGGTTCTTTATCTCTTGATCAGTGATAAATACTCAATATTCATTCACACACATTCTCAAGGGAACATTTGTCTTGTTTTTGTTTTTCTCCCAATCTTGAATTATGGCTACAAGAGCAACTAGTTTAAATTGATATCCACTCACAAATTCTCATGTATTGTATTCTTCCATGGAATTTTACATCTTAAACTCAAAAGGACTATTCCATAGGGACTGAAAAGTGTATAACCTTTTCCAGAAAATATGAGAGTTTGATTCTTTCTCAAAACCATCAAACTTAATTTTCGAAGTTAGCCTCATCCTATTATGTAGAGGTAGAGGTGCTTTATCTCTTGATGAGTGATAAATACTCAATATTCATTCACACACATTCTCAAGGGAACATTTGCCTTGTTTTTTTTTTCTCCCAATCTTAAATTATGGCTACAAAAGCAACTAGTTTAACTTGATATCCACGCACAAATTCTCATGCATTGTATTCTTCCATGAAATTATAGATCTTAAACTTCAAATTTATTTAATTCAATCCATTTAAACTATTTTATTCATTTAGATAGGAATTTGTTATGAACTAAATAGAAAAATAAATAACATGAATTTATATACAATGGAAATTGTCTCACATTAACCAATGACTATATCCCTTCACAACTTACTTGTACTTTTCCTGAATACAACCTCTTGCTCACTTCCTATCACATCAATGCCAAAACAAAAATAAACACACAAAACAAATAAATAAAATGCAAAAAAAAAAAGTTGGATCTCTATTTTATATTATTGAAAATTTGCTAAATGGGTGAGCTATTACATTTCTTCATTTATTTTTAACACTCTATCTTAATGGAAAAATGAATTCTCTATAATATCTAACAATTAACATATTTTGTTTCTAACATTTTACACTATCGATCAATTTCATACTTATTTAAGAAAAAAAAATACAATAGTATCGTACTTTCACCTAGACACAAATTAAAATACAATGATATTGTGTTTACCCCACAAAAAAACTATAATGATATTTTGATAGTAGAAGTTGTAGGTGTTAAAAGGTGACAACAAATTCCCATGATTAGGATTTTAGATCCTATAATTCAGTATTTGTTGTAACTAATGAGACTAAGTTAGATTTGGATATGGCTTCATTAAATAAATCAGTTTCATGTGAAGATTAATATAAATTCGTGTATGCTCGTAGAGGCTGACAGAGTGAGGAAGAGATGTATGAGTGAGCTTTTGTAATATCCATGACCTAAATAATAAGATAACGGATGCCTTCATTTGGTCAAGGTAACCCAAATATTGGGTGAACCACGTAAATCCTCGTATCAAATGTTTGAATTTATTTCTGTATTAATCCACTCCACTGCATATTAGCTCGTTAATAATGGCTAGAAGATAACGAGGAGATGCATGTGGAGATCCATGAAGCCATCAAAGGAGGAGAATGCAACAATGCCAAACAGTGGAGGAGTGTGCAACAGTGCCAAACCATGGAGGAGGAGCGTGGAGGATCCCTGTGGGTCGCTTGATAGGAGGAGTGTTGTTTCAAACTCAGCGTTGGGAGCCCCTAGTGAAGGGAGCACTGATCTCCCTCTAGACTTACGGTTTTTATGAATTAAAATATCAACGCTCGGGTCTCTCTACAAAAAGCGAGCTGATATTAAGAAATTATGGAATTGGAGGGAGTGCTAGGGACTTACGGATTTTGAAGAGAAAGCCGATCTTCCAACATAAAAAATTTGCATAGTTTTAAAAGGTATGGTCGAATGGTTGAATGCAATTGGTATGGTGCAAATACTATGCATAAGGGATATTAAAATATTTTTGGATTTGGTAAAAGGTATAAAATACTTTTTTAAATATTTTAAAAAAACCTTTTCACCATTAATTTTTGGGTTCAATCATTAAACATAAGGTTATTTTTCATATAAAAGGGGTTTCATTGTATAAGTAGTTTTTTTTTTGAGTTTCTTCTTTTGCTAATGGAGAAAACTCAGAGTGTTAAGTTTGAAATCAAGAAGTTCAATGGAAAAAACAATTTTGAGATCCGGAAGGTGAAGATGCACGATCTCCTCGTGCAACAAGGCATGGTGAAGGCGTTTTTGGGAAAATCAAAGCAACCCCCAACCATAACATATGAATATTGTAATGAGATTGATGCAAGAGAACTAAGTGCCATACGCCTATGTTTGGCCGATGATGTTCTAATCAACATTGTTGCGGAGAAGACAATAACTGGTTTGTGGAGGAAGTTGGAAATCTTGGATATGACGAAATCCTTGACGAACATGATCTTCCTGAAAAGGAAATTATATAGTTTGTGTATGAAGGAAGGTACAAAAATATCTCATCATTTAAATACTTTTAATACCCTCTTAGTTCAGTTGATTAGCATGGGAGTAAAATTTGATTCTGAAGACAAGGCAATTACTTTATTGTGTTCTTTTCCCACGTCATGGGATCACTTTGTTACCTCTATTAGTTTCAGCGCAACATAAAGTATCGAGTTTGATGTTATTGTTGGAGCATTATTGTCTGAGGAAACAAGGAAGAAAACCAATTCAAAAACCTCTACATTTGAGGCGATGATGGTCAGAGGTAGACCTAAATAAAGAGGACATGGTGAGAGGGATTTCTCTCGGTCAATGTCAAAGGGAAAAAAGAGAAACCTTAAGTGCTGGTCTTGTGGAAAATAGTGACACCTGAAGAAGGATTGTTGGAAGCGACAACAAGCCTCCAAAGACGGCCATCCAAAATAAATGAAGGAAGCAAACACAACTGAAACAGGTTTAGCAATAGGTCCAGGTATGACTGATGAAGTTTTATCAATTAGTATTGGTTCACGTTCATGATCAATAGTGGTTATTAGATTCTTGGTGCTTCAAATCACATGTGTCTTCAAAGACACTATTTTTTTACTTACCAGTCTATAGATGATGGAATAATTTACATGGGAAATGATATCTCGTGTCAAGTTGTGGGAATTGGTAGCATTCGAATTAAGATGTTTGATGGAACTGTTAAAATACTAACTGATGTGAGACATGTACCTGAGATTAGGAAGAACCTAATTTCTTTGGGAGTCTTAGACAATAGAGGATATAAGAGTATGGTTCAAGGTGGAGTTATGAAGGTGTACAAAGGAATACTACTAGTTATGAAAGAAAAGAAGGTTGGTAACCTGTGTATGTTAGAATGAAGAATTGAGTGAGATCATGCGACAACAGTATCTAAGAACGACAGTGATTGTGTTCGACTGTGGCATCAACGGTTGGGCCATATGAGAGAAAAATGATTGAAGGTATTATCTGATCTCAAGTTACTTCCTAGTCTAAAGTATTTAAAGTTACATTTATGCAAGCATTGTATTTATGGAAAACAGAATAGGAAAAAAATTAAAACCGGAAGACACACTAGTGAGGGAATCATTGACTATATCCATTCTGATGTTTGGGGACCCTCTCCTACTATTTTGTATGGAGGATCATCATATTTTGTTACTTTCATAGATGATTTCTCTAGGAAGGTGTGGATCTATATGTTGCAAAGAAAGGGCTAATGTGTTTAGTATTTTCAAGCAATTTAGAGCTTTAGTGGAAAAGAGCACTCGCATGTCTATTAAATGTTTAAGAATTGATAATGGTGGTGAATTTATGTCAATGGAATTTGAGAACTATTGCAAGGAGTTTGGGATTGATAGGCATAAAACTACTACCTATACTCCTCAGCAAAATGGAGTTGTTGAACGCATGAACATGACTCTTCTAGAGACAACAAGGAGTATGCTTAGTAACGCCAACTTGAAACATGAACTGTGGGTAGTAACTACAACTTGTTATTTGGTGAATCGATCACCATCAACCACAATAGAGTGAAATATTTCTGAAGAGGTATGGTAAGGTCACCCTTGTAATTATTCTAATCTTAAATTTTTTGGTTTTGAAGCTTATTCTCTAATTCCAAAACATCAACGTTCTAAATTAGATCCAAAATAAAAAAGGATTATCTTTGTTGGATATGGTGATGGTATTAAGGGGTACATGTTGTGGGATCCTACTGCCCACAAGATCACCATTAACAGAGATGTAGTATTTGATGAATCATGTCTCATCAAATCATATGTAGATGTTCAAATGAAACAGGAAGAAGTACCTAAGTATCAACAGATTCAGTTTGAAACCGGTTCAAATACAAATGAAAGTGAACATGAACAAGTTTTTGAAGATGTTCATGAAGATTTTCCTGCAGAGGAAGACACGGTTGATGATAACAATCAACAAAATGTGGATGGGCCACAAACTTCCCTAAGGATATCTACGCGGGTTAGAAATCCAACAGGAAGGTATGATGATTTTGTTTCGTTGGTTTCTTTGAGTACTAATGATGATGAACCTTCATGCTATCATGAAGATGTGAAGGGTTCTAACAGTGATAAATGGAAAGAAGCAATGAAGGATGAAATGAAGGCATTAGAGAGGAACACCACATGGGACCTGGTAGAACTTTCAAGAGACAAAAAAATTGTAGGTTGCAAGTGGGTCGACAAGATGAAGAAGGGTGTTGATAATAAGGTGGAAAGGTACAAAGCAAGGATGGTTGCAAAAGGATATTCTCAGAAATAAGGTATTGAATTTCATGAGATTTTTTCACAAGTTGTTAAGATTGTTTCAATTCGAAGTGTGTTAGCATCGGTTGCATTACTTTATTTGGAGTTGGAGAAACTATATGTTAAGACTGCTTTCTTACATGGAGATTTGGATGAGGAGATCTACATGGAACAACCTGAAGGGTTCGTTCAGAATCACAACAAGAAATTTGTTTTTAGGCTCAAGAAATCATTATATGGTCTGAGGCCGAGACAATGGTACAATAAATTTGACTCTTTCATGGTGAGCCATAATTATACAAGGAGTGGGTATGATCATTGTGTCTACTTTAAGAAATTGAATAATGGCATATTCATTTTCTTAGTATTGTATGTTGACGATATGATTTTAGCAAGAAAAAACATAACTGAGATAAACACGTTAAAGGCTAAGATGGCTAGGAGGTTCGATATGAAAGATCTAGGAGCAACAAGGCAGATTTTGAGCATGGAGATATTCAGAGACAGGAGGAATGGTAAGCTTTGGTTGTCACAAAAAAAGTATGTTGAGAAGATACTTTTTAGGTTTGTTATGAATGATATGAAACCCATTTCAGTCCCTTTGGCTTTCCATTTTAAGATTTCTTCAAGTTTATGTCCTAGTACAAAAGAAGAAAATAAATATATGTCTCGAATACCGTATGCTAATGTAGTAGGAAGTCTAATGTATGTGATAGTTAGTACAAGGCCAGACATTTCACATGCAGTTGGGGTTGTCAACACGTATATGGCAAATCCAGGTAAAGAGCACTGGACATCATTGAAGTGGGTGCTTCAGTATTTGAGAGGCACAAGTGATTATTGTATCACTTATAACAGTGGTTGTGAATTAGTCTATGGATATGTTGATTCTGATTTTGCAGGTGATTTGGACAAGAGAAGGTTGACTTCAGGGTATGTCTTTACTCTTGCAGGTGGAGCTATTAGTTGGATGTCAAAGCTATAGAACATTATTTTTTTATCCACTACAGAAGCAGAATAAGTAGCTGCTTCACATGCTTGCAAAGAGGCAGTTTGGTTGAAAGGTTTGTTTGGTGAGTTTGGAAGGATGCAGGACAAAGTAAAGTTACTTTGTGATAGTCACAGTGCTATTCACTTGGCTAAGAATCTAGCCTACCACATTAAAACAAAACATATACCTATCAAGTACCATTTTGTATGACAAGTTATTGATGAAAGTGGAGTCTCTCTTGAGAAAATGCATACAAAAGAGAACTGCGCAAACATGTTCACAAAACTAGTACTATTAGAGAAGCTAAGATGGTGTTTGGCTTCTCTTGGCTTGCAGAAAAGGTGATGAACAAAAGAAGGAGCAAGGTTCAGATTAATTGTTGTAAGGTGGAGATTGTTAAACGGTGACAACGAATTCCCAAGATTAGTATTTTAGATCCTATAATTCAATATTTGTGGTAACTAATGAGACTAAGTTAGATTTCAATATGTCTGCATTAAATAAATCAGTTTCATGTGTAGATTAATATAAATTCGTGTATGCCCATAGAGAAGGAAGAGATGTATAAGTGAGCTGTTGTAATCTCGATGATGTGAATAATAAAACAACCATAATTTGAATAATAAAACAACCGATGCCTTCTCTTGATAGACTTAACCCAAATCTTGGGTGAACCAAGTAAATCCTCATGTCAAATGTTTGGATTGATTTCTGTATTAATCCGCTGCATATGAGCTAGTTAATGATGGCCGAAAGATAACAGTAGGGAAGTTAAAGGTTTCACTTCCCAAATTGAAGTATACACCGTCATAAAATACAATGATATTTTGATAGTAAAAGTTTTAGCAAGGTTAAAGGTCTCTCGACTTATTATTTCCATGTCCTTACCTATTTAATTGATTGGTTTATACTACGCATTTTAAAAAAAATCGACATTTAATTTTAACCACAATCATCGTTTTGAGGGCTTCACTGTAAAGTTCTATAAAATAAATGTTGATCCAGTTGTATAGAACTATTTATTTTGATGCTGACATGGAGGAAAATAGCCAAATGTTATTGTTAGAGTTCAATTGGTTCTTTAAGGCTGTGCGGCGAAGTGGATAGGCAACCGTCGAGGCCACAGAAAGCGGATCCTACGGGATTAGAACGGGAAAATGCTGTCGTGTATATGTTAAAGGATGTGAAGCAATTTTGATTCAACAATTTCTGCAGCCTACTATTTAATGCTTTGTTACAGTGTAGTTATTAACTGTTGATCATGATCGAACTCTTGCAAAACAGTCTATATGCCGTTGGATGTGAGGCAATTCGGACTCAACAATTTCACGTAACATTTAATACATTGCATGTGAGGCAATTCAAGTCAACAATTTCACTTAACATTTAATATTTTGCAGAGTCGTATTTAATAATGCTTTGCTACAGCATAGTTATTAATTGATGAACATGATCGAACTCGTGGCTTCTTGTTATGCATTCGATATCAAATCTATCACATGAGTGGGATATCTCTCTGTTGAATTCTACTTCCACATGACAATATTTAATGTTGCCCCCACAATGCTGCCACCTTCGTGCACAGTGGCCACATCGGTTCCATGGACAACCTGTAACCCTCCCTTCTCATACTTTCGAACACTTCATTGTCATCCACCCCACCATCAGCTTCCTTGTACTGAATGAATACCCGTATGCACATCGTTGGGATTATGCAGGACTCAGGAGCCCTAGCTTGCAAGATAGGGCTTTGACATTGAGCCGGGTCGTTACCGATTTATTATAAAAAAGATTGCAGATGTCCAAAATGTACAAGCTTTCGATTAAGTAATCTGTAAATTTCTCTTTATCAAAGTGGAGGAGTATATCATAATATGTCAGCAGTGGGACAACTATCATTAGCTGTTATAAGTGAATGTTAATTAACTCATCATACTAAAATTCAGGCTAGCTAAAATAACTAACTAGTGATTCCTATAGAACAGACTTTCACTCTGACCAGATCTTAAACTGTTAACCTATTTTCTTAAATCTTAAACTGTTAACCTATTTTCTCAAGGCAGAGAAACAAACTGTTAACCAAGAAAAAAACAATTTTGAATAATACTCCACGACCAATCCTATGCAATATGTTACCTAATTTTCCAAAGAGAAATAGTGGATTATATAAAACTTTTTTCCTTACACTATCTATTTTGTTTTAGATGTTATGAAGTGATTGTTCAGAAAATTTATATTCGATTTTTATTAAATTTAGATATTTAAAAAATGTAAATTGAAATAAAATAAAGAAATAAAAAATAAAAAAAGAGGAGAAATTATTTCTATCTTATTTTGTTCAATAATAATTGTGTTTAAAATAATAATTTATGAGGTCATTGAAATTCATTTATAAAGAACAATAAATATTACAAAATTTCAAAAGTATATTTTCAGCAACCCATCAATCTCTCAAGTGGCTCTTTGTTGCTTAAAGAACATTTCATCCTTTGTATTATATGAGGATGGATGTAAATCTATACATTTCATCCTACTGATTCTATACCTTGTCTTTTCCGTCTAAAGAGTAAAATCTTCATCTCTATTCTTCTTTACTTTAATAGCTCACACTTACATAACCTCATCACTATATCAATGTATCCACTCTTTTTTACATAACCTCATCACTATATCAATGTATCCACTCTTTTAACTGTCACTTGATGAAAACATCCTAAAGAAGCTTGACACCTCTTTTTGAATTTTTGATTAAATTCATGTGTTATGTGCATTCTCAATCATTATAATATGATAATTGACATCAAATTTAATTTTCATATTTAATGTGTTTAGATTCCACACTATCCATAATGTCATTTCCTTTATTATCTTTTCTTCTGCTCTTAACTTTGCAAAACACCAAAATAATTAGTCATAGATTATGGTGTTAGAAGTTTTTCTTAATACAGCGGAATAAATACCTGGATCCATTTGTGTAGCAGAAAAGTGAAGTCTCTGCTGCGTTTTTCAGAATCCTCTTCTTCAGAACAGAACAGAATCGAACAGAACCCTCTTTAACAGACTGAAAACCGAGTTTCTGTCTCTTACCCTGCTGCCATACGCCTTCAGATCGATTAGATGGGTATTCTGAGTGTTCTTTTATGGGTAGAGAGAGGACCGGTTTCCCCAAAACGGTTATTCTCCACCTGTCCATCAGAGTAGGAGATTCGACCATTCTGTTACCAAGAGTTCTGGAAACCTGTGACGACAGTTTTCGTAACTGTTTCTTCATATGTGTCATTTACGAAATTAGTCTTACATTCTCCCACTTGGCACATATGATAACTTAATGTTAGAGTTTAACAGAGTAGACATTAGGTGCGCCATAAGTCATATTCGTCTTGGTTTTCAGTTTGGTCATCATAATACTATAATTAAACAACCTAGTAATGCGAGTCGTGACGATTCCATGTCAATAAGACGACATAGTCCCTTTCATGTACCACAACATTAGTAACTTGTTTAAATTAGTCTGTAAACAAGGAGAGATTTCATAAGGTCCAACAATAATGTTCCTTGTCAGAGACTATTCCTGTCAGTATGCATTTATTCTCATACATGTACGTACACATTTAAAACAGGATTTATCAAACAGAAACACCTTTATTAAGATCTCAAAGTGTCAAATAAGACAAACATCATTATGTGATCCATTTCATAAAAGTAGCAATTGTTATGTGCT
>SNQJ01S0032378.1:104285-125858 GCA_010110895.2 Picea sitchensis
ATTGTAACATATGTTTTGAAATTTCCATGTAATGTGGATGTACACATGAGAATATAAGAGAAAGTGATTTTCATCTTCAACCCTCTTAATGTCACAAAGATGACAAATTCTTTCAACCATGATGTTTTATAAATTGTGCAATGTCCTCTTTCACTATAGAGATGGTGAGAGTTTGTGCTTATTTTGGTAATGTTGATTTTCTTCTTTACGCTAGTCAATATAAAGAGATACCTTTGATTTTTAAGATTATGACTGATCACCTCTTTATAATACCTTGATTTTCTATTATACTCTAATTATTTATCACACCACAATTAATCCTTAAATTTAGATGCAATAATAGTTCTAATATTATCGTTATTCTATAGAGTGGCCTCTTCCTTTATTCCCCAAGGCAAGACACCCTTATGAAAACTTCACATGAGCCATAGGTGGTTTTTTCTAGAGTTTGAAGCAATATTAGAAAGTCTCATATTTTCCATGTTGTTTACCTTGGTATTGTACATTATATACCTAGTCATATCCATTCACTCAATGGGGTAAAGACTCTCTTTTGTGAGGAGGATAAGATAGGGTGTATAGCCTTATATTATAAGATTATAAGTTATAAAACACTTTTGGATTTGCTCTATCTTTCTCCACAATTCTTTAGAGATGATATAAAACCAAACTTCATAGCCCTATAAGATAAGAAGAATGAAAAGAGTTTCAAAGAAGAGTTTCTTATTATCCCATAACCAAAGGTCCACTACTCTACAATTGTTTTCAAGCCCATAATAAGATTTCCACCCTGCATTTAAGCTTTTATCAATCTTGTAGTTCTAGTTGAGCTTGTGATGAAGATTGATGACAATATATTTATATGAAGTCACTTCCTCCAAGTTGTTGTTTTCATACATGAAATTAACATAAGTAATATTTTTGGATTTAATTATCATAACCATTGTGTTGTCAGTGTTAATAGTCATACATGTACTAAAGCACTAATCCCTAAGAATTTTTAGTTGTTTGTTGAGATCATAGAGACTCCTCACCATAATAACAATACCATCATCTCAAGGAAGGACAATGATGACTATATCAACTATATTTAAGATAAAACAACTTTATTCTTCCAAACAACCACCTAACTTGTCAATATATATATGCCAAAATGGGTAGGGGACATGGGACAACCTTGCTTAACTCCTATATCACAATTAATTTCTTGTGACCAACACTCACTATTTCTAAACTTGGAAATAACATCTTCATACAACCTTCTTGCAACAACTCTTAGCTCAAAACAAACTTTTAGCTTCTCTAGGATATTCCAAAGGTTAGTCCGAGACACTATGTCAAAAGATTTTCAAAAGTCAATGAAACAACACAGGAGAATATTTTTATTATTTTGACACTCCCCTACAATGGTACAAACTATAACAAGGTGTTCCATAGTTTAATGATAGATTCTAAATTCGTCCTAGCCTATAGACATTTTTTCATGGATTTCTAGCCATACATTAATCTTTTTTTCCAAGATAATTCCATATAACTTGGCTAAAAGGGGGCTAATCATAATGGTCCTATAATTAGAAAGATTATTTTTATCCCCTCTTTTAAAAATAGGTACCATGAGGCTTTGAGTCTATGTTTTAGGGAAGCCCTACTTGAATACTAAATTGTCAAGCTTGTGGATGTGAGGGAGGACGATAGACCCTAAAATTTTAAAAATTTCTACAAGTGTATTCTTAGATGTTCTTAGCTTTCATTTTTGTGAGCTACTTAAACCTGAAATCTATGTCTTCTATAAAATTCTTCCTCTATAGAAAGGGTTCTAATGTTGTAGGGATTCTTAAAGACATTTAAGGTAGGAATTTTAGTCCCTCAAATGAATCATATTGTTTTATTTAGTTTTATGAATTATCATTTTCCTCCAAAATTGTTAGGATCTAACTTATATAGCTACAAAATATTTAATTTCTTCCTATTTACCTTTTCTCCCTTTTAATTAGGGCTTTGTACCTATTTATCTTCTCATATTTTGAGGAATTATTAGACACATACCTAATGGTTTTTCTAGCAATCTTACATTCTTTATCATACCAAGGATTGTCTATTGTATTTTTATTTTTACACATCACCTCAATAGAGAACTCATTAATGAAAGTAGAGAGTAATGTCTTGAAGTTAATGATAGAGGTATTCAATATTGTTCTTATTTGATAGGAAATTTAATTCATTATTTAAATCTATGAAAAACATATGAGATTTATCTTTGGATAAGAATAAGTTCTTATGCTTATCATAATTATTTTCAATGGGGATTTTATGCATGACAAAGTTTAGAGTTAGGGTTAAAGTTCTATGATCATAGTTGGGCTTAGGATCATTTAGAATGTCAAGATTTTCTATTTGGTTGTATAAGGGGATATCAAATATCACAGAATCTATGATATTTCTTCTAAGCCCATGAATAAAAGTCTTTTTGTTGGATTTCAGCCACTTCATAAGACCATTGCAAATTATTAGATCTTCAGAACTGCATAGCTTTATGAGGTCGGTACCAAACAGATTAAAGTATTTAGAGTTTCTTTTGTATTTTCTAGATAAAACAACGTCTTTATCTAGCCATAGAGGATTTTGGTTGTAATCATTGTTTAGAATAATAGATTGATTATTTTTTGTTTATGATTAAAGTATCCTAAAAGAATATATTTCCTTCCTTTGTCATATTATAAATATAAATTTCTAATCCATTGTAAGGACACTTTTTATCTAAATTGTTTTTCTTATAAAAATGAGATTTAGTAGGCTAGTACATAAATCTTCTTCTCACTAATATGTGAAATATGCATCCATATGTAGTGATACAAATGATTTTTCTTGTGAAGCCTAATCTAATTAAAAATGTTATTTTTTTATGTAATAAGGTATGCGTGCAATCCCTTTGTGATAGGATCTATTGTTATATGTTAGGGATCTTAGATTCTTCATTCTCTCTAATCACAAGCCATGAAGACTGTGTTTCTGGGATATTAAAGAATACCTCTAATTTCACTAGATATTAATAAATACCTACCAAAATAATTTATTTGAATTCCCCTCCCAATACCTATTCCCAATATAAAAAAAGCATTATTTTTACTAGATATCCCCTTTTATACCCAAAATATTTATGAAGCCCCTGACCTCACATCCTCCCCAATACATACAATATATTGACTTTCCCTTTTCTCCTAGAAAACCACAACAATTCCAAGCCTAAGATATCTAAATTGTTTCAAAATCCTATTTATCATTATATTTTTTGTCTCTATCCCTAATAATAGATTTTGTATTCCTATTTTTTTCTTCTTTTTCATTCCTTTTACCTTTTGAACTTCCTTCTTTAATTCAACTTGGTTTTATGGAATGAGCTTTGGAGTATTTTTAAGCTAGGATTTTTACTAGGTATATCATATTTGTTGTCATTAGATCTTACTTCAACAAAAATTAACTTATTTTTGTGTTCAATTATTTTTCGGTCCTCTTTTNCTATATGAGACATGTTTTTCTCTTTTAAACAAAAAATTATGAGGTTCAATGATCTTTTGTTGCACTTATGGTGTAAGTCTATAAGCTTAAATTATTTTCTTCCTTAATGAGTTTCATATCTAATTTGTCTTCCAAATGATTTAAGGCAAAGTTTTTATTTCCTTTTCTTCTAGGTCTCTAATATTGATCCCAAGATTAAGATTTTCTAGATTATTGATATTTTCTTCTGTTGATTGTTTCTTTTCTTGGTTTTGATTTTATATTTCTTGTAATCTAATCTCCATTTTATACAACTTAGTCTCCAGGCCTACTATGGTATTGTCTAATTGTTTCTAAATATTATCTTCAAAAAATCTAAATTTATTTTCAAGTATTACCTCTAACTTTGTTGGAAGCTTGACTTCTCTCTAGTCTACATTTATCTAATCTAAAATTGTTATGCTGGCCTCCCCTTCAAAGGTTTTAGTACATGCTGTAAAATATTCATATTTTACATAAAGTGAAAATAAATTAAACAAGAATGAGTTGTACACCTGATTAGGTATGTTAGGTATGGATAATTCCTCAACAACAATATTCAATCCAAATCTCAGTTTAATGTTATGGCTTGTTGTTTAAACCAAGATAATATTCAATCCAAAATCTCAGTTTAATGTTGAGGCTTGTTGTTTAAACCCACATAAAATTAGTATTCAACCTCCAATGAGAGGAATAAAAAACTCCTCAGCTGGCAGCTCCCTTCTGCACCAAACGCATAACACCCTCAGCTGTCAATAGAAGTACTTATTGCTGATTTACAACAAACAGGAGTTAGGGCTCCAATATATGGTTACCGTAGATAGGAGTATTAGGGTTCCCATAGATCACCGCAGAAGTATTCACTGTAGACAATTCACTAGAGGAGTTCACCATTGAAATATTCACCGCATAAGTATTTCCCCACATAAGTATATTGTATTGAGACTCCAGAGCAGTACAGGGCCCAAGTATAAATTCTTCAATCTATCCTTTTATTGTAGAAGCCACACAATATACTGGATCTATATATCAGCATTGATAATCCAATACAACCATTTATACATAATTACCGCAGATTTGACACATACAGGAGTTAGGGTTCCCGTAGATAGGAATTCAATCATATACATTTAGGGTTCCCTCAAATATGAATTCAATCAGAAATCTACAACAAATTTTCTATAGACTTCAATCATATATTTATTGTAGATATACCGCAACATTCAATCATATATTCACTGTAGATTTGCCGTAGACTTCAATCGCATATTTACCACATAATTGCCACAGACTTCAGTGATATATTTTCCGGAATTCAATTATATGACGGTTATTTTTTTAAAATTTTATCCCAAGCCTAAGATTAATGAAATGTATCTTTTGCAATCTTAATACTTGGAGCAACATCTTTTATGTTTAGGTGTAGGTGGATTAAAAAAAAAAAAAAAATAGGGAAAAGGTAATATAATTCTTGATATCATTGAATTTATGTAGTGGGGATTATGTTTTAACATTTAATGTATTACTAGTATTTTTATGATTTGAGAGATAAAGTGAACAATCAATTCCACAATAAAAATAATATATTTGATAGTTGATATGAATAACTCATAGTTAGTGTTTATATGGATCTTTAAAATCTCCAAATCATAAAGATATTATCTTTAATAATAAGAAATAGATACAATCCTACTATATTTGAGTGTTCATAAAGTTCTATAAAACAAATATGATGTATTTTGATAGAATTTCTTTTCTAATGAGATCTACAATGAGTGTAACTCCCATGGTTAAGCATGATTGTGATATGTTTCGAATTAGACAAAGTTTTCACACATCATATGGATACACCAAACAAATCCTCTCTTATGTGAGTATCTATAAAAATATTTGATTTTGACATTATATCCAAAATTTTACATTATCATTTTTAACTCTTTGAAATTTTTCTAGCTCTATGTTTAAAAATTGTTTTTTTCATTTTAATCTATAAGTCATCAAAAAGTTACATTTGAAATTACAAAATATGATTGTTATTATTTTCATAGAAATTATTTATTTGGTTATTTGTTAACATTTAATATTGATTTTTTGAAATAATATTTTATTTAAAATAGTTTTGTTTTGAAATATATATTTAATTTATTGATGTAAAAAACTTGTGAATTAAAATTTTGTGGAGTTTTTAAAATGTTCAATATTTCTAGTGGATACTTTACCCATCATAAGTGATAAGTTGTAAAAAATTATTGAAATAAATAAATATAAGACACTTATAAAATAATTGTTTGAATTAGATAAGACACATTATAGGAAAAGAATAATTAAAAAATATATAATAAATTATTTATATAAAAAAATAGCCTTTTGTATGACGTAACAAAGAATAATTAAAAAATATATAATAAATTATTTATATAGAAAAATAGCCTTTTGTATGACTTAAGAAGGTTGTTAGGAAAAAAATAATTAATTAATAAAAGAAAAATTATTAAGTTAAATTATATTAATGATAAAATA
Source organism: Picea sitchensis (assembly GCA_010110895.2). NCBI lineage: Eukaryota > Viridiplantae > Streptophyta > Pinopsida > Pinales > Pinaceae > Picea > Picea sitchensis. Next base: position 110,340 of record SNQJ01S0032378.1, read on the forward strand.
TTGAAAGTAATAATAAAATAATAAATTGAATTAAATTAGAATATTATTAAGATATTCCATTAGAACAAAAAATTAGAATAAGATATTGAGTTAAATTAATTAAGTAATAAAATGAAAGAATACTTTGGAGAGGGAGAAGGTAATATTAAACTATTTAAAAAGAATGAGTGGACAATGGATACAACGTAATATTAGATTAGAGAGATAAAATAATAAAATAGAGAAAGTGTTAGGATATAAATGAAAAGTCAAGGGGTATATATGGACATTTATAATATGGGAGAAGATAGAAGAAGGAAGAGCTTAGAATGTGAAAATAATAAAGTAGAAAAATGGAAAAAAAATAGAATAGAGAGAAGATTATATAAAGGATAGAGAGATGTTGAGATTGGATGGAGAGAAAGAAATAATATATAGAACTATTGATAAGTGATAAAATTAGAAAAAATAAAGGTACAAATTTCAAAATAAAGTATAGGGAAGATTAGAGGAGAAAGGGGGTGAGGGTGATGTAATCAATAATATAGAGGTGAGAGAAAGATGATATTGGGAAAAAAAATAAAGGAGCTTGATAATAATTAAAGACAAAAAAATGAAAGAAGAAAGAGTGTCACGATAAGGGACATGCATGAAGAGATGGAAAATGACAAAGGGGGGAGACCATATTAGAAAAGAGGAGATCATGTTAGAAAAGAGAACATGTTAAATGGAGGTAAGAGAGATAAAGGGATCCGAGAGAGGTTGAAATAAGAAGAAAGGAAAATGGGGATGAAACAATGAGATGGAAGGTCAAGATCAGGGCATAAAGAACTAATGTCCAGTCGGAGGTCTAATGGTCAAGGTGTTGAATGGTGGGTTTCCAAGAGTGGCTAAGTTTGTATCCATCTTCATTGTTGAAGTTTTTGGGATGTTTTTAGATTTCCAGGGCTTCATGAATGACTGGAGGTGAGTAATAAGGGGCTAGGGCTAGTGTTTTTGTTTGGTCAAAGAAAATGAGATGTTTTGATTTGAAGGAGTTTTCGGCAATAATTGATTTTGAGATTCATTTATGGGTAGTATCAACTATATTCTCTTTGAGCCTTTCTTTGAAGGTTCTTCTAGTTTGGACTATGTAATATTTCCCACAAGAGCATAGAATATGGTACACTCCTCGGCCTAACATTGGGTCAGATTTATCTTTACCAGTTCTAGAAAGTTGTTTAAGGGTTTTTTAGGGTTTGAACAAAGTCTTGATATTATTCTTAGCCAAGAGTCTCACGATGTGATGAGTGGTTCCTTGGATGTAAGTAAGAGAGAGGAGAGCATGAGGTAGGGAGGAGGAAGAGGAGGTTTTAGGTTTTGGTTTGTAGGATGAGTGGAAGGCTTGGTTAGTTTGTGACACAATTAAATATTGGATAAAATGACTTTGTTTAAGTAGGTATTTTCCTCCTTGAGGAATTGAGGGTCGAAGATGTGGATATCCTAGGTAATCAAGGTTTTAAGAACAACAATTTTTTGGTCTCGGTGATGATGGGAAGTGGAGTTAATATATATGTCAGTGTAATTTTTCTTCTTGTAGACTTGGTGGAAGAGGAATCCATCACGAAGATGCAAGATGAGAACATCCAAGAAGGGGAGGGAGGTGCATTTTGGGTTTCCATAGTAAATTGGATGTGGGGGGAAAGGCTATTAAGATGATGGAAGAAAGAGACCAAGATGGTATGACTAGGAGGCCATATAAAAAACATGTCATCTATGAAACAAAACCAACATTTGGGATGTTTTCTATCTCTCCTATATTTACTTACCCCGTCACTCTTTTACAACTTATCAACTTTGTATGTCCCTGATGATGGGTGAAGTGTCCACCTGAAAAGTTGGACATTATGAATAACTTGGATTCTTATATTTTTTTGTTTAGTTTGGTTAATTAAAATACAATTTATTTTACAAATTTTCATTATGAAAGAGTTAAATGAAAATATACTCTTAACTTGAAATTAAGAGTAACACTTCAAATTTCACCAAAAACAATTTCAACACAAACTCTCTTTTGAATTATAATAAATCATGTAAAATTCTTAATACTTACCTCACAAAAAAAAATGATAAAAAATAGTAATAAGACTAACCCAAAAACCAATAGAAACATAGAATAAACCTTATTTCTTTCCTCATGTTATTGTCATTGGTCTTTAAAAATTCAAACAATTTATTAGTTATGATAGTGGCAAAATTCCATAGGTTCTTAGAGGTTCCATTTAGTTTTAACCAAATTTTAGATGATAAGAAGTATAGTTAACCCCTAAAATTTCCATAAAAAAAATGTTGTAAAATGTTAATTGGATTTATTTTTGGTGGTTGAGAGAAGTGTTCTCAACTTAACCTATCCCCGATTTTTTTTTTCAAATATATCCACAGTATGTCAAGCTGTCGAAGACGCTGTGCTCGGCTGAGAAGGCAAAATATGCCAAGCTATTTAAGGAATTGAAGGACGTCTTAGCCTGGAAATATTCAAATCTGAAGACCTAAATAGAGATATCTAGCAGTGAGTAACTAGAAGCTACGGAGTGGGTGCGTACGGCCGCCGACCGCAAAGAAGAGATAACCGTTCTATTTTCGTACCCAAGTAAATTTGTTTTGAAAATTTTATTTTAATTGACTTTTTGGTAAAAATCTCATCAAACCAAATACAATTTTGACAAAACAAAACAAAACCTTAAAAAATTATTTAATTTTAAGAATTTGAAAAACATATTTATTTATTTATTTTTTTTTTTTTTTTTTTTATACAATCCCAACCAAATAAAATTTTGCAAATGAAAATGAAACAATAATTTCATTTGGCAAATCAAAATGAAACTAATTTTTTTTTATCTAATTTTAAGAATTTGAAAACACTTTTCCATTGAAACAAAGCTTTGTTTTCATATGCATGTGATCAATGCTATTGCTATGGTTTTCCACATGTCTTGTATTGAAGACTAGCCTTGTTAAGAATCATCATAAATAACTTCGATTATACATCGTTTTTCCACTTGCAAGTAGTAGCATTTTGACAAGGCTTTGCTCTCATATGCATACAACTTGCTATTTCTCGGTTATTTGCTTGTCTTGTAGTCAAAACGAACCTATTTGAGTTTCTTTGTTCCTATCCATCTTATAGGAATCTGGTATACTAGTTGTTAGTTGTTCACATAGTGTCTAGGTATAAACCTTTTTACCTTAATTTTCCATAACTTTGTTAAAATAGATTTTATAATATTTTGGAGATGTGTCTCATAGAATTGCAAAAATTTCAATGTTTCAAAATAGATTTTAAGTATAATTTGTGGATGTTTAAATAGTTATGAAAATAGTTTTTTAAACATATTTTGTAGATATCTATATTTGCTATTTAATTAAACTGAATATATAACAATGTAAATTAAAAATACTTATTACCAACAACATACATACATAAGCAATGTCATTGACTACATAGGCAAGTATGTTTTATTGAATATAATATGTAATCAACCAAGAAAATACTTTTGTTAGTGAGACAATCCTTGAGTCATCAATAAATAAAAAATCATAGCCAAATTGGATTGCACCTAACTAAAACAAATATATAACAATGTAAATTAAGAATACCTACTACCAATAGCACATATACATGAGCATTTTCTACCAACATCACACATACATCAACATTGTCATGGAATACATAGGAAAACATCTTTTATTGAATATAGTCTCTACTCAACCAAGAAAATACTTTTGTTAGTTAGACAATCGTGGAGTCATCAATTTTTGAGATTAGATTCATTCCAACAATACCTGAGCTGAACAAACATCATAGCCAAATTGGATTACACAATTGGTAAGGACCCTAAATTTGGAGCATAACTTTTTCTTCTTTAATAGCTAGCCACTCCACCCTGCACTTCTATTCACTAAGTCGATCAACTATATTTCCTTAACTATTTCCTCGATATTTTCTATCCCAATAATTTCTATTAAACTTGTTTTAAATAAATCCAAATTAAAATACCTTGAACAATAACATATTTGTATTTATTCAACCCACATCTCAAAATATGCAAAGTTTCTTAATAGATTAAAATATCACCAACCCTAATTGTATAGTATGAAAACATAGTAGTACCAAACCCATGGCACAATTATGAAAACATAGTAGTACCAAACCCATGGTACAATGATACAAGGAATTTAATATTAATAAAAAACATAACCTATTTCTTAATTGGGGATAGCCTCAATTTCTCAAGTTCTGAAGCATAAATCATTTTTCCTGCATTGAATTTTAAATCTACTAGATTGTAAGGAAATTAAAACATTATTTTTTGGCTTAATTATATAAAATTTAAAACTAATCATTACATATAATAGATTTTTTTTTCGGGTTACATAAATTTAAGTAAAATAGAATTACACTTCTACAAATGTTTAACATAGACAATACCACCATGAAATATAGCCATTAAGAAACCTACCTTTTGAGAAAACATATGAGATAGCATGCATGAGTCACATAAATTCAAACCCACATTTTCTTAATGAAGGATAATGTCTAGTTGAATTATTTCCTCCTCAAAACATTTATATCCATTATCTACCTAAAATTGTCCATCATTATACCCACATGTTCGTAGAGATGAGATTCATATTGTTGTGTGTATATAGCCTTATGGAATCACCAATAGATTCCATTCTCAAGAAGAAACATTTTTCTAGTTTTATATATCTTCCTAATAACATGACTTGGCTTCCCTTCCCAATATCTTAATGGGACTAGCATATTCCATTCTTAAGAAGAAGCATTTTTTTAATTTTATATATCTTCCTAATAACATGATTAAACTTCCCTTCTCAATATCTTAATGGGTATATTGAGAAAATAAGTTTCTTTATTTTCCTCAACTTTTCTAAATGCTTAAGATCTCTTCATATTACATAAACCATTTTTATAAAAACATGTACAAGGTTCCCAACTTGAATAATTTGGGAAAATACTTCCTTCCTTAAGAAATTATCTTTTGGGATATGATATATTCTAGAACTTACCAAAAAAATCCATACATGCATCTCATAGGTTAAAACACCCAAGCATATGCAATATTATGGAAAAAAAACCCTTTAATAATGAACCTAGCACATTTGATTTTACATAGGTCATACCTCTTCCATATGGTAAATCCTATGAAGGTCAACCTTAGTTTCCTAATTTTTTCATTTAAGTCGTGACAAATCATTGAACAAGTTTATGTGTCTCTATCTAAAGAAACCGTTATTTGTTGTTCTATGACGTGGTAAAAATTATGGTTGAAATTTTAAAAATTATTTTATGGATACTCGATACCGAGAGAATTACACTTATCAAAGGATGCTCTAACTTCTTAAGTTCTCAAAACATTTAGAGGCATCATTGACATGACCACCCTTTGTAATTAAGAGTAAGGGTAGGTGGAATGGGGGATTTCATCCTTCTCTTGGATTTTCCTTAAGTAGGTTCTTTAGAGAAATAATTGACATGACCAAAATTTGTAATTAAGAGTAATTATAGGTGGAATGGGGGGATTTCACCCTTCTCTTGGTTTGTCCTTAAGTAGATTGTCAAATAAGGGAAAAATTTCCCTAAAACATATTCATTATATATCCAAAAGTATTGAATGGAATAGTTAAAGGGTATAAAAGGCTCATTTGAGCAATAAAATGCTAAAATTTATTGAAAAAATCAATGACTAAAAGAAACATTGTCGTGTGTTAACCTGTAGTATGGATAAACCTTCACATGGGATGCTTCTGTCGTTAATTTTCCAAGGGCGGTGTTCAAAAAAACTAGATGGATTTCTAAAGGTCACAAGACCATGATCAAATTTCTCAAGATTGTAATGGTGACTATGAATTTTAGATAAAGCATTCTCAATAGCCACTACTAGGCCATTAGATCTAATATTCATGTATGTATTTTGCAGGTTCAAAGCCGGTGAGTTCCATTTGGAATATTTTTTCCAACAACCATAGGTGGTTTGAGAACATAAATACTCTCCCTTGATTGCATTATCCTCCTATGTTTTTGATCCAGATGGATATTGATGACCACCCGCCTTTTCCAACTGGCTCAAAACAATTTTCTGACACTTTTGGCAATTTACTATTTTTAGCAGTTTTAACTTCTGGGGCCATTTTGAGTGCCTAAATGCAGGTTTTTCAGTATCGAGCTCCTAAATGATAGTCGAAGGAATAATTGAGCCCCCAAAATGAATCTCCTCGACCATACCTTTCCAATGGGCTATCACGCGCCTAAAACAGAGATCGTATGCAAAAGTTACGACCCCAGGAAGTTGATGTACTAACTTACCCAAATGGGGCCCACATGACTTTTGGCACTTCATCTCCTAGGGTTAGGTTTTTGGATGTCTAGGGTTTTTGGAATTCTTGATTATTGTAAAAAGGCCTTGAGAGCCTTATTGTAACCTACTTCTTGAGAATGCGTGCTGCCGTCACATCTCTTCTCAGAGATAAGTTGCCACCATTCCAGCAAGCTTGTTTCCACTGCATTTTACAGTTTCAGCTTATTTCGTTATTGAATATAAAGCCACTTTTACTGTATCTCAATTATTTTGTGTTAAGCACCTATTAATAATCAGTTTTCATTTTTTTCTGCTCATAAAATCCAAATCAGTGGTATCGGAGCAGTCTGCTCCTTGTCATCTTAATGCATGTCCCCAACGAGGTCAGAGTACAAAGAGTTGGGTCTCGAGCTTGTTTCTCTTGAGGACAGAAGCTCTCACACGCCCAAGCGACCTCTCGTGGTAGGAGAAAAGAAAGATGACGGGATAGGATATCCTTTCAAACTGTTGATTGAGGAAGCCCTCACGCAATAGAGGAATGAGATGATGGATAGTTTCACGCAAATCCTTCGGTGACTACCAACAGGTGACACATCTTCTTCGAATGGAGAAGCCGCCCCCTTCAAGATACAAATAAACTTTGATATTCCTATATTTGAAGGTCAGATAGACACAGATGCTGTAGACAAGTGGTTGGATCTAGTAGAAGGGTATTTTTCTGTTCATAAATTTTCGAATAGAGAAAATATTAATTTTGCGCTCCTCAAAGTCGTTCCCCGTGTCAAAGATTGGTTGGAAACTTTCTGTGAACAAAAGGAAATAGAGGAAACCTCATTATTTTTAGTCACGACCACCTGGGAATCCTTCATGGATGTTATTAAGGAACAATACTACCCTGTCAAAAGTTATGACGACCTGTATACCAAATGGACCACACTGCGGCAAGAAAGAGACCAAGCAGTGCCAGATTTCACAAATATCTTCCATACCTTGCACACCAAGTTGGGTATCAAAGAATCAAAGTGACATCTAGGGCTCAAGTATCACGGTGCTCTACATAGATACATCCGGACCGAAATGGAATTTTTGGACATCTCATCCTTGGGCGCGACCTACCAATATGTCATCAAAATCGAGAAGAAGCTCAAACAAAAGACGCGACAATTTGGGCCTGGGAACCCCTCACAACAAAATCTAGGAAAGGGTGGCCCCAACCTACCGAACAAAGGACAGAGAAAATATGGACAGTATCAGGACAACCAGTACAAGCCACAAGAAAAGAAGGACATCAGAAAGACAAAGAAAGATACCAAGAAGTGGTGCGACTTCCATAAGAGCCCTTGGCATAACACTGTTGACTGCTGCTCAAAGCAGTCACTGGTGGCCGAAGTGAAAGCCTCTGAATCAGATGCAGATTCTGACTCCGAGATAGAACCAGAAAGGGGAAGACAGATCATTGATGCAAAACCCAGTGCCACCATTGCTACCACCAAGCTCCAGCCTGGTGAACCAGAGGAGCCAAAAGGAGGAGAGTTCCTCTTCCATTCACAGATGTGGGTAAAAGACACCCCACTGCATTTCATCGTTGATAGCGGTAGCCAGAAGAACCTCATCTCAACAGAGGTCGTCAAGCGGTTGGCCCTGCCAACAACATCACACCCATAACCCTACACCATTGGATGGCTCCTCCAAGGAAGCGATCTCCGCATCAGCCAAAAGTGCCAACTGTTGTACGCCATCAAGCCCTTCAAATATGAGGTATTGTGTGATGTTGCTCCGTTCGAAGTTTGTGATGTTCTTTTGGGCCAATGTTATTTATGGAAACGTCATGTTGTATATGAGTCTAGGCCTTGTAGTGTTATTATTACTTTGAACAGGAAATTGTATAGGATACCCGAGGCAATCCCACCTAGTGTTATTTCCTTGATCTCTGCTAAGAAATGCAGGAAGGTCATCTCTCAGATGAGGAAGTTTGTATTCTTCATGATTCTCTCTCAGAATAAGAGAAAGATTGCAACCACATCCAGGGTCTTTGCGGTCGACCTCTCCACACAGCAGAACCAAGTAGATATGGTCGTGGAAGAATAATCAGATATCTTCTCCTCACCTACAGGGGTACCTCTGCACTTCCAGGTCAAGCACCCCATCGATCTGACCCCTGACACACTGTTTCCCAATGGGACAGTCTACCGTCGCTCTTTGTTAGAGAATGAGGAGATCAAGCGACATATCCAAGAACTGCTCCACAAGGGGCACATCCACCCTATCTCATCACCTTGCGGGAGCCTAATCGTGCTAGTACAGAAGAAATATGGAATCTGGCAACTCTGTATTGATTATCGAGCTCTAAATAAAATCAATGTCAGAAACCAGTACCCGATTCCCCGAATCGATGACCTCCTTGATCAAATCACAGGGGCCAAATACTTCAGTAAGATTGATCTAAAGTCTGGCTACCACCAGGTCCCAATAGAATAGATAGATGTATGGAAGATCGCCTTCAAGTCAAAGGAAGGAATTTTTGAATGGTTGGTCATGCCCTTTGGTTTGAAAAATGCTCCAGCCACTTTCATGAGGATGATGGACGATATCTTGCGACCATTCACCAATACTTTTGTACTGGTGTATCTGGATGACATTCTAATTTACAACAAGACTTGGGCTGAACACTTGCAACATATTCAACAGGTTCTGCACACCCTACGATAGCATAAGCTATACACCAACCTGGAAAAATGTTCCTTTAGCATGGACAGGGTCCATTACCTGGGCTACATCATTGATCAGCATGGCGTACATGTGGATCCAGCCAAGATCCATGTCATCCGTGACTGACCAGCCCCAACAACATTCACTGAGCTTCGGAGCTTCTTGGAACCATCTAATTTCTACCGCAGGTTTGTGTTGGGTTTCTCCCATATTGCATGGGCCCTCAGCCAAATAAACAGGGGGGGTGGTAAGGCAAAATTTGCATGGGGCCAGTCCCAACAACAAGCGTTCAATGATTTGAAGCAGTGCTTGTGCTCAGCCCTAGTACTTTCACTACCAGACCTGCAACATCCCTTTGAGATCGAGACAAATGCTTCAGACTATGCTGTGGGCACTGTTCTCAATCAACATGGCCACCTCATGGCCTATCATAGTGAGACACTATCAGATACTGTCCGTAAGTACCCTAATTATGAAAAATAAATGTACTCCATTGTGCAAGCATGCCGCCAGTGGAGACATTACATTCTTGGGAAGGAGACATTCATCCACACTGATCATAATCCATTGCAATTCATGCATACATCGAGAAAATTACAGAATGACCGCCATCAAAAGTGTTCCACATACTTGCAACAATTCCACCTCAACATCAAGTATAAAACAGGAAGCACCAATCGTGTCATTGATTTCCTCAACAGACCACTAGTCGCGACACTCACCACGGTGCTAGACTCTTGCGGCCATGAGACATCTGGATGGCCCCAACTCTATGAGACAAACCCTGACTTCGCCACCACCTACCAAATGTTGGGTGAAAATACAGTTGTCGATAGTTTCCATCTTCAGGATGGGTTGTTCTGTCATCTGGGCCATATCTGTGTTCCATCAAGTGAGTGAGCGAAGTTGATCTGGGAATCCCACTACAGTCAGGTGGCAGGACACTTCGGCGTCGAAAAGACAGTGGGAATGCTACATAAACATTTCTACTGGCTGAAACATCGACATGAGGTCGAAAAGTATATCAGGTCCTGCATTGCCTACGTTATTGCCAAACCGACCACTAAGAAACAGACCATGTACACCCCTCTTCCTACTCCTGACAGGCCATGGGAATCCATCTCAATGGACTACATGTCAGGCCTCCCATCCACCAACCGGGGAAATGACTGTGTTTTTGTGGTTGTTGATCGCTTTTCTAAGATGGTGATTCGGGTTGCCTACAAGAAGAGAATCACAACGGAGGCCACTACCAAGCTCTTCTTTGAATGAGTCTGGGTACATTTTGGAATCCCACAAACCATTTTCTTAGATTGAGATAGTCTATTTCTCAAAACATTATGGTCGAGCCTTTGGTCACTGCTGGACACCAAGCTCACCAAATCCATGACCTTCCACCCCCAGACAGATGGCCAAACCGAGGTTGTAAATAGAATGATTGTGCATATCCTTCGCATGTATAATTCAAAGCACCCTCGCACATGGGATGAGAGCCTTCCCTATGTCCAACATAGCTACAACTGAGCCTTGCATAGGTCAACCGGCCACGAACCCTTTCAAGTGGGTTTGGGATTCCAACCATTGGGTCCCATAGATGTTGCACTTCCCCTTGCGGTCACCTCGATGGACTCATCTTCTGCTCCAAATGAAGCTGACAAAGCCACCCGGTTCATTGAGAGGATCCAGCACATCCGCCAACAGGTTCAGAATATCCTACAGAAGTCCAATGACAAGTACAAACAATTCCATGATCAACATCGGGTGTCGCATAAGTTTCAGGTGGGCGACAAATTTTGGTTGCACTTGCAGAAAGAACGCCTTATAGGACCCCATCGGAAGCTTCTCCCACTATGTTATGGACCGTACACTATCACCGAGATCGTGAGGGATAATTCTTTTGAGCTCAACGTTCCCGCTTTCCTTGGCTTGCACCTAGCGTTCAACGTGGATCTCCTTCGCCCTTATTTCCCACCATTATTGGACACCTCAGAAGTAGCAGAACAACTGACACCAACAGAGCTCAACCATGACTGAATACAACAGGAATCCAATGATCATATTGTGGACTCACAAATCAAGGGCACTCAACAACAAAGGATCTAGCTTTATCGAGTTGTCAAAGCAGGGCAACTCCTGCACCAAGGCAAGTGGCTCACCCGGGGCCAAATTCAGCAAAAATTTCCTCATCTAATGGAGGACCTCAACACAATGGAGACCATTGCTTCCTAAGGAGGGAGGATTGATCCAGATGTATATCGGTGGCCACCCACCTTTTCCATCTGGCTCAAAACAGTTTTCTGACAATTTTGGCAATTTACTATTTTTAGCAGTTTTAACTTTTGGGGCCATTTTGAGGGCCTAATTGAAGGTTTTTCAGTATAGAGCTCCTCAGTGATGGGAAAAGGCATAATTGAGCCCCCAAAATGAATCTCCTCGATGATACCTTTCCAAGGGGCTATCAGACGGCTAAAATGGAGATCGTATGCAAAAGTTACGACCCCGGGAAGTTGATGTACTAATTTACCCAAACGGGGCCCACATGACTTTTGGTGCTTCATCTCCTAGGGTTAGGTTTTTGGATGTCTAGGGTTTTTTTCATTCTTGATTATTGTAAAAAGGACTTCAGAGCCTCATTGTAACCTTCTTCTTATGAATGTGTGTTGTCGTCACATCTCTTCTCAAAGATAAGCCGCCACCATTCCAACTAGCTTGTTTCCATTGCATTTTACAGTTTCATCTTATTTCGTTATTGAATAGAAAACCAATTTTACTGTATCTCTGTTATTTTGTGTTAAGCAACTGTTAATAATATTTATTCCTTTCGTTCTGCTCATAAAATCTGGATCAGTTTTGTATACCAATAACCCCATTATTTAAAAAGAATTCTGATGAGCCTACTTGTTGCTAACTTTCCCACAAATAATAATAGAGATTAAGAGATCTCATTTAAGTGAAGAACATATTTTAATGAAGTTCACATCAATCCCATTATCCTGCACTAGAATCAAATTTAACTCCATGGAAGAATAATAATACATCTTACTAGATAAACTTACATCCTCAATATAAAACAATGCATGCATTTTAAGGCTATGTTTGATTCATTGCATTACAACTATTCCATAATCCTCTTGAGGATATGTGGATGTAAACAAAAAGCGTTTTGTGAAAGAGGGTATTTCCACACAGGATGAACACCTTAATAAATTGCTCATACAATTAGATCAAATATCAATACACTAGTGTTTTTATGTGGTTAAAAACCTCAAATAAAGACACAATCCACGACCCCAACCAATGCAACCACTTGAGACAATATATTAATCCAAAAGAAAAATATTTTGAAAGTGAGTTTTTCACAATCGATCTTTAGAAAATTACCCTCAATGCTATTTAAACAGACATCATGGACCAATTGGGTGTGAAACCATGGAACAATATATCCATTAGTATTGAAAAGAATATTTTCCATCAGATCACTTTATGTCTAGAACATATCGTGACCATTGGATCAGATAACTAAAAATGCATAATAATGAATACTAACGAAACACACTTTTAGCTAAAGAGATGTTATACCAACTTGATATTAAATAAATCCTAAGTGTCTAAATATTCTAACATCCCCCCTTAAGAACAACTTGGAAAATGATTGAAGAATTTAGAAAGGTGAAACAATAGGAGAATGAAGCAGGAATTTGGGAATATCTCCCTTTAATGAAAACTTCTTGAACTCATAACATATATCAATGTTTTGGAACTTCACTTTTGTAAGAGACTTTGTGAAAAATTCTATAACTTGATCATATGTAGGGAAAAAGAGCACTTCAAGAACACAATTGTGAATGGGTTTTTTGATGAAATTCATTTATAGCCCAATGTGTTTTCTACGCTAATGATGAAATATATATTTGGAGATCTTGATGACACTCTAATTGTCACACTAGAGGGTGGTTGGAGGTTGTTGCTGGAATCCAAATTTTGAAAGGATCTATCGAAGAGATAAGGCCTCTCAAATTGCATTAACCACTACTTTGTATGCTTCTTCTACTAAATAAATAACAAGATCTTTTTGTTTGTTTCATGGTCACCAACCATATTAGAATTAGTGAAACCAATCAACAAAGGAGCTCCGCCTGAGTTGTAATGTATCCCTAACTAAATTGAACCTTATATATATATATTGTTCAGTTTCCATTTTGTTTCTTTTTAATGGATTTCATGGAGTATTTGCATATACTATGGAACAAGATCAACAATAAAGGAAATATTAGGATTGGTATGAGTCAAATACAAGAGGATACCAACTAACTGGAGACACAAAGTGGCATCTACTTCAGGTGTAGTACATATAACAACAGGTTTGAATCCACACTAGAAGGAAGATGGGCATGATTTACAATATTCTATGTGAAAGTAATAAATAAGGTCACATGAATATGTAGATTGGGAAATGGATTTTCCTTCCTTGGTTTGTAGTACCCGGAGTATGAGGTAATAATGAAAATAACCTAAGTTCTTCATGTCAAATTTCTTCTTAAGGATAGATTTTGCATGGATTAAAATTTCAAGGTCATTACAAGTGAGGATAAGGTCGTCAACATAAAGAACAAGTATTATGATATAGATTCCTACTTTATTGATATATACATTGTGGTTAGAATGATATCTAGGAAATAAAGTGTCAAGAAGAAATCTATCCATTTTAGCATAACAAGCTTGAGAAACTTGTTGAAGACCATAGAGTGATTTCATAAAGAAACATACAAGGATGGAGTTATTCTAAACATAGATAGGAGGTCATTCCATGTAGATTTATTGCTGCAGATACTTATGTAATAAGAAATATTTAACATCCATCTGATGGACCTCCCATTTATGTGAACTAGAAAGGGCTAGAACGAGGCTGATTGAATTCATTTTGGCTACAGAAGAAAGGGTTTCATTATAATGAATTCCTTCAACTTTAGAAAATTCTTCAGTAACTAACTTAGCCTTATATATTTCAATGTTTCAATATGATGCATATTTAGTTCTATAGATCCATTTAAATTTGACAAGCTGTTTTCCTTTCAAAAGAGGTATTAGATTCCAAGTGTGATTAACCATTAACGAACAATATTCTTCACTAATTGTTGTATCCCAATTTGGATAGCCAGAAGCTTATGCAAATGTTTATGGATCATGAGTATCTAAAACTCGAGACAAAATAGAGGAGGCTCATTAGAACTATGAATGTGTACGACATTGATATGTAGGATCACCAAAAATATTACCAATGGCTTCGCGTGTTGAACATACCCATTTGGGAAGGTGTGGTGTTGGTGTAGGTTCATGTTTATTGAACTCAATTGGAGGATTGTGAGGAGCTAGATATATATTTTCATCCTCACTATCATCATTTGAAGAAGAAATTATAATAGGATCACTATAACAAAAGTTTGGAAGAGAAGATGGCTTACAGGATGAATATGGAATAAATGTTGAATTAGGCTCATAGGAAGAGATATTTTCATAAAATTAAAGATATTTGCTAATAATAATTTCATTGGAATGAGGTTGAATAGCTCTACAACCTTTTAAATCCTTAGAATATCCAACAAAAAATTACTTCTCACTTTTCGGTTGTAATTCTTTCATTTTCTCATCGGGAATGTGAGCCCATGCTTTACTACAAAATACATGGAAGTGTCTTATATTTGGATTAATTTTAGTCTATTCTTCTTGCGGTGCTACATTTTTTAAAGTATTGGTGGAAGTGAGATTTACTATGTAATTGGAACAATTTATGGCTTCCACCCAATAATCAAGACTTAAACCCTTAGATTGGATCATACAATTACTTTAATATGTGATTATTTCTCTCAACAACACCATTTTTGTATGATGTATATGGAACAATATGTTGCACTTGAATGCCTATGCATTGTAGTAAGTTGTGAATTTGTTGTTAACATATTCACATTCATTTTCTATTCCTAACCTTTGAAATTGATGTCCATGTTGTTTTTCTAGAAGGGCCTTGTAGGCTAAAAACAAGTTAAACAATTCTCTCATAAGTTTTAAAAAATAAACAAAAGTGAATTTAGAGAATTTATCAATGAAAGTAAATAATTAATTGCACCTAGATAAAAAAGGATAAGGAAGAGAACCACACAAATCACTATGAACAAGTTGCAAGGGGGTTGAGGCATACCAAGAGGCACATTTGTCAAAACTATCCCAATGATGTTTTTTGAGAACACTACTAGCACAAACACCATATTTTCAAGAAACAAGACAAAAAATAATCAGCATATTTTGATTACATAATTGTTATAATGTGAAATAGTTCACATGAACAAACAATTCATTATTATAACAAATAAAAACTGATGGAAAATATTATGACCGAAAGTTGCCAAATTTGTACAACCTAGTAAAATCATCAACAATTCTAGTTTCAAGGATATGCCTAAGATATTTTAAATTT